>SMLS01056601.1:0-11813 GCA_004785975.1 Popillia japonica
ATAACAGGTAGCGGTTTAAATCACAACAGGTAGCAGTTAAATCACAACAACTAACAACAGCACCATATTCATGAGTCATTTGATTTGGTGGCCGACACCTACCAAAGATAGGAGTGATGGGGGGTGGCCCAAGTGGCCCTATACCTACTCCTTTATCAGAATGATTCCCAAAATGCTATTAACTCCTACCAAGCTACTATTTCTTCACGACTAAATCATTGTGGAGTGACTTACCACTGCGTTTATCGAGCTACCGGAAAATGGCAAAAACAATCTTCATATATTTTGTTGACATTTCAATTTAGTTCCAGTTTTCACTGAAACCCGTTCTTACCACTGCGATTATCGAGTTATCGAAAACTGATTTTTAATTGTAAAAACAATCTTCATATTTTTTTGTCATTTGGATTCATTTCCAGTCTTCACTGAAACCCTACCTTACCACTGTGATTATCAAGCTAACGAAAAATGACTTTTAGTTGTAAAAACAATCTTCATATTTTTTTCTGGCATTTCAATTCATTTCCAGTCTTCACTGAAACGGCTGGAACGAGACCGCGAACTACTGAAAGCTGACATCCAACGTTTAGAAGAGGAAAGAGATGGGATGCGTCATCGACTCAATGTAATTAATATTTTACACCTATTTCAATCACAAACTTAAAAACAAATATTCTAGACGATGGCGGAACATCACTTACAAGAAAAAGCTCGTCTAGAAGGCATGCTTAAGAACAGCGAGGAAGATGTGAGAAAATTAGAAGCTGATAAGAGGGATTTTATGCATACCCAAGGCTCTAGGCGGGCTACAATTAATAACCTGCAAGAAGAATGCGATATGCTGAGGGACCAATTACGAAACTGCCAAAGCGAATTCAATCAACAAAGAGCATATCATGCTCAGCTAAAGTAAGCTAAAAAATTCGTTGAGGTTAATTCTGAGTAATATTTTGTTTTGTTGATCTTCAGAACGTTACACGAACAAACCGATAGGGCGTTAGCCGACTGTCAAAGTCAATTGCATCAAGTCGAAAAGGAAATGTTCGCGGTGCAAGAGCGACTGAAGCTAACCGAGAATGAAAAGGAGCACGCCACGAAAGAAATATTCGATTTGAGGAACGAACTCACCGTTTTGAAGGGGAATTTAGCGAAAATGGATCAGGAGAAGGATTCTTTATTGGTTAGTTCCAACCTAAAATGGTAGATATTCTAGAATCATATTTTACTCTTTTTAGCACAGTTTAGACGATAAAACTGAACGAATTGTCGCTCTGGAAGAAGATCTGAGGAAGAGGGAGATGAAAATTAGTTCGTTGGAAGGCTCGCTAGCTGATATGCGGCGGAAAATATCGTAAGTATCTTTTAATTTCCCCTTTATTAGTGTTTTTGGATAAGTTTAATGGATTCGTAGTGTTAATTTGAATGTGTATTTAGGGTATTTACCTATAGCATGCAATGGCTACAGGAAGTTGTAGAGAATTATACCAAAGAATATCCGTTTTAGATTAATAAAAAAGTTTAATTTTTATAACTGCCTAAATTAGTACCTATATGTATTTTTATGACCTTTATGTACTTATCTTATGTTGCTGCTACTTTTTTTCAGTTCTAGGTCAATTATAACACTTTTAATTCGATTAAAGATCAATTTATTCCCAAACCTTTACAATTTATTAGGTTTTCGTTACACAACTTCTTCAGTGGCATAAAATTGACATTTAAATCGTGTCAATTAATAAACAACTAGCTATGCCTATCAACAAAATTATCTAGATACAAAAAAAGTCAGTGATATATAGGCTTATGACAATATTGTGGACAATTTAAGATATTTTTTAAATGTAACTTTATAATCATAAAAATCCTTATATCACTGTATTTTTTTGTCAAGCGCTAACAATTCTGTTCAAGGACTAGGGAAAAACATGTCAAAAAAACCTAGTTAAGAGCTTAAATTGATAAAATTCAGGCGTGATTAGGTGATTCAATTATTATAAATAATACTTAGATTTTCTTTATATCTGTTCTAAAACTGACTGCGTTATTTTCTTTTTTAATGTGTACCATTTCATATATTCATCTCTTTTTATAACTATTTTCTTTTTTAAATCTTAACATTTTCAAAATCAAGGTTATGTCGTAAGTCTTTAGAATGCTTAGACAAAGCAGTCTCTGCGGTTATGTTATGCGTTACAGTGTATTGATGATTATAAAGTCGTTTTTTTAAGTATTGTCTAGTCTGACCTATGTAACATTTATCACAGTCTTTGCATTCTATTATTATATACATTTATTAAATTTGTAAATATCTGTCTGTTATTGTTCGGTGTAAATGTAATGTTTTATATACATACATAATCATTACAAAGAAGTAATAAGAATAACAAATAAAGTAATTCTGGACATTGTCAAATTAATTATCAGTTTAGGTCCAAAATTTTCGTAGACAATAATAACATTTCAGTAGATGAATTAGTTTGTAGTATAGAGTATATTATACAAAACTCAATAGAGTCACATACATAAATCACATTACGGAACAAGTTAGTAAATACAATATCCAATTACAAAAATAGAAATATGTAGTAGTCAAAGTAAAAAATGCGGCATTAAAACGTATGTCAAATGAAACAAAACGGTTTTTAAAAAATAATAAGGATATCTCCATCCGCACTAAAATTACTCCGATCCTATCTGCAAGATAGAATTTTCTATGTCTTATAACGGATACTGCTCTGATGAATATATAGCTCCTACGGGTGTACCGCAAGGTTCGAATTTAGGTCCCTTGTTGTTTACCATTTTTATCAACGACCTACTTCTCGGTTTGGATTGTCCCGTCCTTGCTGACGACATAAAGATCTTCCTCGAAATTTCTTCACTTGACGACGCAATGCATTTGCAAGCCAATCTTAATAAAATAACTGCATGGTGCCAGCATAACAAGCTAATTCTGAATGCTTCGAAATGTGCGATGATGTCCTACACTCGTAAAAGCTCGCCGCTTGAAACATCGTATTTAGTCAATGAATACATACTTGATAAAAAGTTGATTATAAAAGACTTGGGTGTTATTTTTGATTGTAAATTCACATTTATTGACCATATCGACTCAGTATGTGCCTCTGCAAGCAGATCTTTAGGTTTCATTATGCGTGTGTCCAAATGTTTTCAAGATACTCAGCTGCTGAAGACATTATATTCGGCATATGTTTTGAGTAAGTTGGAATATGCTTGCATTATATGGTATCCCATCTACGCTTGTCATGCTGTGTCACTTGATCGAATACAGCGAAGAATTTTGAAGTATTTATCTTTTAAACTCGATGGAGTGTATCCTCATGTTGGTACCTGTCAGGATGAATTACTAGAACGTCATGATCTAGAGTCGTTGTCTGTCAGAAGGGATTGTCACTGCGTGCAATTTATCCGAAAGCTGATTTGCGGTGAGATTGACTGTACAGATCTACTCTCTAAAATCGGATTTCACGTTCCGAGGCTATCTTCAAGACATGGGTCTACGTTCAGAACACCGACGTCTAGGACCAATCTATTGCAACGTTCTCCCAATAATGTGTCGTCAAGCCGATCGGCGTCTAGACGATATTTTTATTTTTAGTTGATTTTTGATATTTGTATAAATATATTTGTACATCTTACTTTATTTTATATACATGTTTGTCCTGTAATTGGAATTTTCTGTTGGGCAAATAAATACCTATTATTATTATTATTATTATTATTATTATTATATTAAAGGAATAACATTATAGAAAGATAATTAACTTGAGTGATTTCATCAAAGTAAGCTGATTGTTTTAAAAATTCGCATATAGCCATAGCTTCTTATTCTGAACCAGTTTTATTAGTAACATGACGTATACTATGAACAGATAACGCACTTTACCTGCCATGAAACTAGGTTTACCTTCACTGTCAAGGCCGACTTGTTTTTCAAAACATGAAAATAGGTTAGAAATTAGTCTTTAACCAAGCAGGACTAAACCACAATAAATGATAATTTAAATCAAAAATTATTTCTCATTTATAAAAGTCGTTTCACCTATCCGGGGACATATATATATATACAGGGTGTCCGCGAAATACAAAGCATGCTTTTAAGGGATGATAGCTACAACGATTTAGAACCAAAAACATATAATACCCTTGGGTCTATCTGTAAGCGTAAACGAGAAAAAAAATTATTTCTCATGTCACAAACTTCGATGCATACTGTACACCGACAGCTGATCCGTGCAAGATTTACCCGACGATTACAAGCGTGTGTTGCAACACATCGAGCCTTTCCTGTAATACATTTTCTCCTGTCTCTCAAAAAAGTCTTTTTCAGGACCACCAATTTATCACAAATAAAAGAAAAGAACTCAATTTTGTAGTAGCCTTTACGAGAGAGCTTAAAGCGCCATAACATAATTGCAATAATTACATTGTTTCGTTCAGTGCGACTTTCCCTCAACTTAAATTTTCATTTACCGATCGGAGGGTGCTATTAAATACGCCCTTTTCACTCTAACTTCAACGTAACATCGATTTTATTGTCATAACATTATTAAAAAAAACGCAAAGGTACGCCATTGACTTCGTACGATACAAGTTCAAGGTCGTATAAACAGATGATGTTTGGCTCACATCTGCCATTTTATTGAATACGAGTACAGTATGATGGAAAAGAAATGACACCACGCTTCAATTTCAAAGTATGAAATAATTCGTTTTCATCGTTGTTTTCAGGTATTTTCAACCCTAAATTTTTGATATGGTTTTTTGGTTATTTAAGAAGCAATATGGATGAGTTTTCTTGTACAGTTTGACCAAATAAAGTTTTTCAGAAATAATTTTTTTCTCGTTTACGCTTACTGATAGACCCAAGGTGTATTATATGTTTTTGTTTCTAAATCGTTGTAGCTATCATCCCTTAAAAGGATGCTTTGTATATCGCGGACACCCTGTATATATATATAATATAATATACAACACAGGCACTGAACAAAACAGTAAAATATATCACACAACTCCATATATCAACGACATAAGTGACAAAATTAAATACAGACATAAATATTACATTTACACCAAACAATAACAGACAGTTAGTTACAAATTTAAAAACTAAGATTAAAAAAGATAATCAAAGTAATGTCGTATATAAATTAGAATGCAAAAACTGTGATAAATGTTACTTAGGTCAGACTAGACAATATTTAAAATAACGACTTTATAATCATCAATACACTGTTACGCATAACATAACCGCAGAAACTGCTTTGTCTAAGCATTCTAAAGAATTACGACATAACTTTGATTTTGAAAATGTTAAGATTTTATAAAAAGAAAATAGTTTTTTTGCCATGTTTTTCCCTAGTCCTTGAACAGAATTGTTTTATGATTATAAAAATCTTAATTTGTCCATGATATTGTAAACATAATCCTATATATCACTGAATTTCTTTGTATGCAGATAATTTGGTTGATAGGCATGGCTAGTTGTTTATTAATTAACACGAATTAAATGTCAATTTTATTCCACTGAAGAAGTAACGAAAACCAAATAAATTGTAAAGGTTATGGAATAAATTGATTTTAAATCGAATTAAAAGTGTTATAATTGACCTAGAAGTGGAAAAAGCCTCAGGAACATAAGATAACCGCCTGAAGTAGTGTTACCTAATCCTATTCCTTTAAAATTACTTCTACCTTTAACGTTCGGGGAACACTTTATTTAAAAAAAACTTGTACAGTTTCCTCTTACTACAAAAATTTCATCTATATCTAAACTCAGTGTCATTAAACGACACATAGTTCTTATTTAAATAATCGGCTAAAATCACAGATGGGGACAAACACTCAACTATCACTTTCTCCTCCACCGTCCTTAAAGTTTTCGTATAACCCGGCATACAATCGCAAGCCCCCGTCCGCCTATCCACCTCCTCAGTCCAAATATCTTCCTTCCTATGCCTCACCGGGGTTAACCAAGCACCTTTATCGCACGGTCCTTGCGTGTATAGTTTATAACACTTATCGTTAAACAGTACTTGATCATGACGGGTGCACGAGTCTTTCTCAGTTTCTTGTTCGCACGGTTTAGATCTGACGCAGCCGCAAAGACCGTTAAACGAAATCCCGTCCAGGGATGGTCTCGTTTCGAAATCGAACGTCACAACTTGACCGCTCCCGCAAGGTCCTTTCGTGCCGACGCGGTAACAGGAGTTTTCCTTCGGGAAATATAATTCTCCTCTTTTGCACGGTTGTATGTCGCAGGTTGTTTCGTTTAGGATCATTTGGCCGGTTGGGCAGGGTCCTTGCGTGTACGGGCGGTAGCAACGGGAGTTGATGTTGTAACGGATGAAGCCTTTTTTACATGCGCAGATGCCTTTTTTCTTCGTGGGATCTAGTTGGAATTCCTCGCCGTATAGGCATGGACCGGTGGAACCTTTAAAATAAAAAAAAACGTGATTAATGCTAAAATTATTTCTTATCAATGGGTATGTTGCCAGGCAAAGTGTCTTATCTTTATTTAGTTCGTCGAGTAATTGTCGATTTAGAGAAGTGTTAGTAGGAAAAAGACGTGGGTGTAGAGCAAGTTGTTCAAGCTGTTATCAACTAATTGTAAGTTTTGGAAACAGAACATCTCTTGTGCAAACTTCCCCAAAAATCTTTTCCATACCTGATTGTATGACAGCTTCTGGTGGGAATGTACGCTATTAGAAATTTTGTGTGCTAATAAAATATTTAATAGCTAAACACGTTTTATTTTGATGAGTTAGCTACCTACCTGACCTAACCAAATTTGCATGACCAAGCCAACCGCAAAACTTTTCAATTTTTTTGATTGAAGAGTATGTGGGTGAAAAAATTGAAAATTTCCCGTTGTAGCTGGTCTGGTCGGCTAACTCAAATACTGCCTGCTTGACCAAGACCAAACTTGCCTGACCAGGCCAGCCGAGGCTAAGCCACACATTTTATACCAGTGAAGAACTAAAACAAGAACAGATGGGCAGGCCACGTGTTTTGACAGTGCCGGACATGAGACTCCCCAAGACGGGATTCAACAACAAAATGCCGGGCAGAAGACTAGAGGGTAGACCACGAAAGCGGTGAGAGAATGAAGTATTAAGTGTTTTTTTAATGAAAATGTACATTTATTGTGAAAAAATGTTCATTCAAAATATTGCCCATCGCTAGTGACAACTTTTTCCCATCTTCCTGGCAGAGCTCGAATACTGTCACGGTAGAAGCGATCGTCTTTTGACGCTATCCATGAATCAAGCCATTTTGAGATGTCTTCATATGAGCGGAACTGCTGATTAGCCAGACCATGCGCCATCGAACGGAACAAGAAATAATCGGACGGTACAATATCTGGGGGAATATGGCAGGTGGGGTAGGACTTCCCTTTTGAGCGTTTCTAAGCAGATTTCAACGGGTATAGAAACGACGCTCAACGTCTCTTCGTTTCAAATCATAAGGAACCCAAGTTCCTTGTTTTTTGAATCATTCCCAACGCATGTAATCGCTTGGAAATGGCTCTAAAGCTGAAGCAAACTCTTTCTGCGTTTGGCACGGATCCTCATCTAGCAATGCCTCCAATTCAGCGTCTTCGAGGGTTTTTGGCCTTTCTTAACGCGAACGGCCGTCGACATCAAAATCACCGCCTTTGAAACGACGAAACCAATTACGGCACGTCGTTTCACTTAGAGCAGCATCTGCGTAAAGTTTTTGGAGTTATCGATGCGCTTCAGCCGCCGTTTTCTTCGAATTTGGCACAAAATCTGACATTTTCACACAACCAAAAGTATACAGGGTTATTCACGCTATACGGCACGAAATAAAGTGGCGAAAATACATGACTTTCAAAAAGTCTGATTATTGGGATATATGCGGGTTTATTACGGGTACTTTATAAAATTATTTTCATATTATACAGGGTGTCCCAAAAGGTCTAAACGCATCAAAGTTGTGTTTTTTTAAATGGAACACTATGAATGTTATTACATTTTTGGATTCTCCGATCAAAATAAGTAGCTGTTTTAATCAAGTTTATTATGCCTAAACCTTAAGGTTTCGTTGGTTTTTTGAATTTTTTCCTAATCCACCTCATTTGCAGATTTCAAATACTTAAGAAGTATTTGAGGTATGGAAGCGAAATTTACAATGAAGTGTACCAATAGATCATATTTTATATCCCAATTATAATAAAGTTGCTATCTGATACAGGATGTGCAAAAATTAAAAGTGAACAAGTAAGAACTTTAAGTGTTTATTTATAACTCGATTAATTTAAATAGGACGCCATATTTTTTAACTTACCAAGAAATGTACTTTTTAATTATCTATCGAATGGTATCAATACCAAAGTCTTTCTATTTTTACAGAATACGCCAAATAATAGTTAGCACGTTAGATTAAAAATAAATGAGTGTATGATTGAGAAGCCTGCTGGTGTTGCAACAGCGTTTAATGAATTTTTCATTAGTGAACCCAAGAGAATAAGTTCCCGGTTACAGAAATGTACCCAAACAGTTCTCCCGGAAACCACAAAAGTCTCTAATAGTATGAGTGCATTCCCATTTAGTGAATCCGAAATGCTAAATGTAATCAATGAAATTAAAAAGAAAGAAAGTGCAGGTTCTGACCAAATCCCATTTTATTTTATAGCACCGATTGGTCCAATTGTCGTTGAACCACTCACTAAACTTGTTAACTTATCATTTGGTAGTGGTATTTTCCCTGATTTGTTGAAAGTCTCTTCGGTTTGTCCTATACACAAAAAGGGCTTGTCAACTGATATATCGAATTATCGCCCGATTTCTTTGACCTCCGTCTTCTCTAAAATCTTTGAATATGCGATGTTAAATAGACTTGCAAAGCATCTAGACAGGAATAATATTATTACTAAAGCTACGGAATTTTCGCAAATAAAAAGCCAAATTTTCGCATATATTTTTATTGAAAATTAAAATTTCCAAAAACTTTCGCATTTATGAAAATGTTTTATTATATAAAACAAAAACTAATCCCTGAAGACCATAAATAATAAAAATTAACACTAATTAAAGGCTAAAACATTGTTGTTATTTCAACATTTTCCTCGTATAGAGTTGTTCTACGATCTGTAACAACTGTATTTGCTGAAGAAGCGTTCTGCATCTACGCCGTTTATTGGGCTCCATATGCTTTGCAATGCTGCGTGCGCAAAAGATGAGAAGCAACATTTAGTGGCCATCAATATATTTTTTACATCAGGATATTGCTTTGTATTGATTGACTGAAGGATCAACCTATGAAAGTGAGTGTACCCATCAATAAGCTCATTTTGTGCAAGTTCTCTGACAACAAAAGAATTTTGGAAAAGCTTTCCAGTAATACGCTCGGTTTTGAAGTAGACATGCTCGCAGATGAGCAAAATAATTGGTTTATGTGAAAGAAGGCCTCATTTATCCCCTTCCAGATCATGTGGGGAGAGAGAGTCTCTTAAAACTGTTGTCATTTGCTTTTTCAGCATTTCTTTATCAATTTCTTCATATTCGTAAAAACAATGTTGGGTTTTTTCATGGAAATATCGCATTTATTCGCAATTGTTGCAAATTTTCGCATCTATTTCGTATATACGAAAATTCCGTGGCAGTGTATTCCTTGATAAACAAAGTCGTGGAGTCCCTGGACGATGGAGAGTATCCAGCGGGAATCTTTTGTGATTTGTCGCGGGCGTTTGACTGCGTTGATCGCAGCATAATGAGCGATAAGTTGGAACATTATGGTATTCGTGGTGTTGTAGCGGACTGGTTTTCATCTTATTTGTCGGACAGGGTTCAATATGCAAGGACATTGTTCACAGACAATTACAATGTCGTTGGGAGTGCTGTTTCCGCCAAACTGCCGATATCTCTAGGCGTACCCCAAGGATCTGTCTTGGGACCCATTCTTTTTATACTATTTATGAATGATATCGTAGATCTTGTAAATTATCCTCTGTTTATGTACGCTGATGATACGTCCGCTGTGGTAACAGGAACGGACACACAATTTAGTGTTTCCTTGAATAGACTAACTACAGTACAATTCCGGTATTTCGCCGCCCTATAATTTGTAAACCCCGTTTATTCGTAATATATTGGCTATCCTCTAAAAAAATTCCGATAAATCGGAAAAAACCAATGCATTTCGGGCCTCTCGGTTATTCGTAATAGTATCTCTATTGAAGTTATTGTAAACGTCTTATAATTCGTAACAGCCTGACGCTCCCTTTGGTAATTCGTAATATTCGCCGAACAATAGCGATTTATTTCTCTAAATGTGCATATTTGTTAGCTTACAATATATCCTCTTGTTTGTATATCTTGTAATACATATTTAAAAAAATGTGTTTTCTAATAAATCACGTTCTGTCTAACCATATCTATACATATTTTTCTTATTTCTATCCCTCCCTCATTGGTTTTACTATACATACTTAATTTTGTTTATTCAAAATCCTGATAATTCGTAAGAATAAACGAGTCCGTTGGCATTACGAGTTATCGAGATTTTACTGTATTACAAAACGGGCACCTATGTCCGTAAAAGGGATTGTCTATATTACGCCTTTGAGACCACCTGATATAGAAATACGCATAAGAAACACTTTTGAAACTTTAACCCCACAGATGTTGCCTAGTGTTGGCCGGGGTTTTCAAAAACGAATATGTAAGTGTCTGGAAATGGATTCTTGTACTATAAATTACATTCTAAGCTTCTGAATACTTGTAAAGATATTCTTCATTATTAATCTTATACATAATTCTAAATCATCTCACATTTTTAAATACCACAGGCATCTAGATACATTAACAATTAAAAAACACCAAATTGTACAAAAAACTATTATTTGGCGTATTCTGTAAAAATAGAAAGACTTTGGTATTGATACCATTCGATAGATAATTAAAAAGTACATTTCCTGGTAAGTTAAAAAATATGGCGTCCTATTTAAATTAATCAAGTTATAAACACTTATGCCCGGTTTTTCAGTCCAGGTTTAAGTAAAAGTTCAACTGAACTCTGAACTTGAAGTAGAACCATGAACACTGAACTTGAATGCGTTTTTCAGTCTCTCTGTTGAACTAGTTCAGTTAAAGTAAAACTGAAGACCAAAATACGATGTTAGTCAACCTGATAGTAAAGAATTTAAGAGATGTGTTGGTGGTAATAGTTGTTATTTAAGGGTAGTAACCAATAAAAATGCGAGATCGTACGAAATTCTCAAAACGCATAATCTATTGCCCATTCAAATGAGATTTTTATGGTTAGGGGCAACTTTAGAAATTTCCAAATTTAATGTTGAAATTTTTAACAAGAAAAGTGTTTTATATACAGGGTGTCCCAGCGAGACCGTTCATTAGAAGTTTATGAGGTTCTCACCAAAATATAAATTTGAAAATGCAGAGTTATATACAATTGGTTATGTTCTCTTTCATTAAACTATTTTTAGATTTCCAGCGTTTCCGGTTACACCGGCAGTCGCCATCTACATTGCTATTTTTAATGGAACACCCTATATATTTTTACATATTTGGATTTGCCTATTATTAAGCTTTACAAATGTCTTTAATTTTTGCAATTTGATTTGGGCGTTTTGTAGTTATTCAATTTTTTCTAAAAAAATTGCTATAGTAGACGTTTATTCAAAAAATCGGAGAGCACTTGATATTTCGAATATCAATTTAGGATTCATAACATGCAGAAACAACATGTTGGAGTATGTTCTGGAACTGAGAACGGCTGTCTAACCTATATGGTTACTTTACTATGGC
>SMLS01056602.1:0-23464 GCA_004785975.1 Popillia japonica
CACCGAAGAAGTTGTTACGAAAACCAGATTATATATATTGTAAAGGTTTTGGAATAAATTTGACTTTTGTTCGAACTGCAAGTGTTATCATTGACCTAACAAGTGGAAAAACCATCTAGATAATAAGATAAGTCAAAAGGTCATAAAAATACATATATGCTAATAATGATTTATTTCTTGTAAGCTTGGCGACAAATACCTGTTGGTCGATGGGTTATGGGGTACAACCATTGACTTTCTAAAGTTATGGCATTGCTGAAGGGTTTCGAAATGTGTAAACCTGTACAAGCGGAATATCATAATGATTGTTTGCAAGCATTATCATAGCAAAACTTTATAATTTTCTATTCCTTGCAGCAGATAGTGCTCTAAGTCAGTATCACCTACAGGACACCAAACACTTGAATAGTTGCCAACGCGATTCGACGGCAATGCTGTCATTAGCAAGGCGGCATTGCTGTCGAAACGCGTCGGTAATTATCCAAGTGTTTAGTGTCCTGTGGGTGATAATGAATTAGTTTTGGTAAACAGATTTGTGTTATACGAAAATAGCAACATTTCACAACGTTAGTTGGCCATTAAATAAATCTATTGTCTTCTCAAGTGAAGTTGGGCTTTCTTTTTTAAATATATAATTTTAGATGCATGTACAACAGCTACAACAATTATCCCTAAACATCTTGGATATAGACAACAAAAGTAATTGAAGATTTGATGTCAAATCTCAAGTAGTTTGGAGTATACAGCTTCATTATCGCTTGTTTTTTACAACCTACTTCGATAGGTAACATATAAATACGTAGGAATATCACGCGTCAAGATAAAAACTAAAACAAAAACTCACATTGGACATCGAGAAGCAATGATACATTTAAGGGCTGCAACAAAGCGATGTGATGAACGATGCAGGTAAGGGTGGCATTGTGATGGGCACGCATAACTCTCTCCAGTCTGGCATCATTCCTAGCGCCGACTTTCTGCTCTCGTACTGTTTCGGAAAGGTTAAGCGCTTGGAAGGGCACTTCTGGAGCGTCCAGCAGGGCAAGTGATCCTAAAGTTAATTCCCACGATAACGTCGGTCTAGGATTGCCGCCGTCCACCACGCAAGATACTGTCAGGTCGGTGTTTTCCTTAACCGGGATGAAGAGGTTGCCTGGATCCAGTATCCGGTTATCGATTAGGAGGTACGGCTTCCTTGGAGGATCTGAAAAGGAACAGTAGATTTAGAAAGTGTAATACAAACACCATTAAGTACCAATTACAAAGATACCGTACTGTGTCTTTTTTCGGGAAAGTTGTGACGTTTACGAATTGTAAGTACAAAATTAGATATTCCATATCGCTTTTATTTCAGGTAAATAATTTAGAAACTTTGAAATAAAGGGTTTCAAATACACATGCTAAAGTGTAATTCCATTGTCAAATATTGAATTAAAGGTATAACGTACGATTACGCTGCGAATGTAAACCTAGATGCACGTGATATGTTAATCCCTGGAATCTCATTAGTTATGCGAAATTTCAATTTGGCGTCATACGTTAGATGAACGCTCACCAAACCGCAAACACTGCCCTAATTATCCCGTAATTAGTTAGCGAACACTTGTTATTGAACTTATTAAACGCTATACACAACAGGACAATGATTTATGAAATAATAACTCGTTCACGCATACACATGTATATGTACTATACTGGATTGGATAATTTCATTGTTCAATCAGAAGAAGTTTAAGACGTCCATATTTAAATCATATAAAATAAATAAACAGCACCGCAATGAGGTCATCCTGAAACATGGTTAGATTTTTGCAATTTTGCTAAAATTGCAAATAAATATTTCCTTCAATGTTTTGTGCGTTTTATGGGTATGGCTTCTAAATCTGGCAATGTTATCGAAATCTTTCTCGAAATAAACAATTGTTCTCTTGTCACGTTATTTCCATGTTGTAACTCCATAACTATATTTGGTGACGCTTGCAACGGTTAGAGAGCTAGGAGGAAGTGCATGTATACGAAGTATACTCAGTGACGTTAGAAGTGTTACATCGAGAAGGAATAATTTGTTCAGTAATATGTTTTTGAGCGCCAGGACATTAGGTTTGCTATTGAGAGGCATATACACAAGACTTCTGTTTATTCAGGCAGTATGACAGTTACGCATTATGTTGATGATGTCCTACAAACCTCTTAACTACCTTATTTAGATTGCCGTCCACACGTCCTTTTTCAACAAGACAATGCACGTCCCCACATCGCTCGTCGAACTATAGACTTTCTCCAAGAAGCAGGGGTTAATGTTTTGCCGTGACCACCCTGTTGTAGTAAAAAAAATGCCACGGCATAATGACTTTTCTAATAGTGAAATGCGAGATACGGTTTGTGTGTGCTGCATCCCGAAGATATTTAGAATTATATCCCAATCGAAGACAACCAAATCATAAACTTTTTAGAAATCTTTATAATCGCCTGGGAGAAACTGGGTGTTTTCGTCCTAAGCGTCATAACACGAGGAGGAAGTTCTAGTTCGTGTTACCGAAAACCAAGGCGTAAGTACTCGCCGTTTAAGTGCAGCGACAGGAATAAGTCAAACGTCTATCAATAGAATCTTAGGAAAAGAGAAACTGTACCCTTATCATTTCACTCCCGTGCAGAATTTATTACCTCAGGATCCTGCGGCACGTCTACGATTTTCGCAGTTTTTACAGACAAAACAGAACGAGGACCGAAATTTTCTTGACAAAGTTCTCTTCGCCGATGAAGCAATGTTTACTAGACGGGGAGTTTTCAACTGGAGGAATAATCATTTGTGGGATTCTGAGAATCCACATGCCATAAGGGAAAGACATTTCCAGCATGAGTTCAAGATAAACATTTGGTGTGGGATGATATCTGATTTTTTTATTAGTCCCTTTGTAATCCCACCGAATCAGAACGGTTAACTATACTTAGTTTTTCTTGAACAAAATTTAAATGAACTACGAGAAGCCACTTGAACTAAGACAAAACGTGGTTTATGCACCATGGAGCGCCACCACATTTTCCTCTGCCTGTGCGCAATTATCTGAACGAACAGTTTCCACATCGATGGTTTGGTCATGGAAGTGAATTTCCTTGGCCACCTAGAAGTCCAGATTTTAACCCTCTAGATTTCACTGTTTGGTCTAGTTTGAAGGATATAGTCTACAAGGAAAGAATTGATTCCCGTGAAGAGTTGCTTCAAAAAATTCAAGAAGCTGCCAATGTAATCAGAAATAATGCAGGGTTGTTTTCTAACATTAGAAGATCTCTAAGACAACGAATAGAAAAGTGCATTGATGTGGGTGGTGAACATTTCGAGCAGTTGCTCTAAATAAATTATTCACCGTTATAATACGTGGGCGCTTGCATTACATATGACAGTTGTATCAACTTGCTACCCTTTCGACAAATTAATTTTAGAAGTCATTATTTTCATGTTTGTTATTTTTTTTACTATGATCACTCTAGAGACGTTATAACTTCCTCTTGCGAACATTATGTGGACGTAAGGCCTATTAAAAAACTATGATTTAATGTGTACCTATGCATTATTTCTTGTTATTATTTATCATTTACCTGAGCTTCGTATTTAAAAATCAAAAATTGTATTAATAGGCCGAACTGCATTGGAACTTTATGGGCAAATATCTCGAAAACGGATCAAGATATCAACATCAAACAAGTACGTATTTTTCATGTAAAAAAGGTTGCTCTTACAAATTTTTGATTCAGTTTATGTGATTCTACACGCACAAAAAAGATAAGCATCGATTTATCTATTCAGCAGTGTGTAATCAGCGCCACCTATGAGCAACGTTAAAATTGATGCCAAATTCTTATTCGTCTTGTTGAAAAACATAATAATACCAATTTTCAAGTTGATTCCATAAAAACTTGCTGAGTTATTGGAAAATTTAGAAATGAAATTATTAACTTGAACACCCTGTATCTCTTAAACGAGCAACATTTGTATAAGGCATGCCGCTGTCAATCCTCATATTTTAAGCTCTACTATTCCCAGTTTCCAGATTTCCCATTCTTAACGACTCACTGTGTATATGAGCAAATTGCAAATATTACTTCGACGTGAATCAATTTATGATGAATTGCCAAACCATACAAATTCCAAAACAACCGCAAACTGTCCAATCAACTGTGACAGAAAAGAGAATTGCTAATTTAAAGATCGCCGCTGCTCAAAAAAAAACAGAATATTAGATTTATTTATCTTGAAGTGTTTAGTGTAGATCAATTTTACCATATAAGGTTCTCAATTTTACTGTGAACTCTTTAGTGATATCCTTCAGAGAATGTTCTGTTGAATGTTGGGTTTCTTGATGAAACAAGTTACAGTTTCTGTGCTGGATATATTTTTCAATTTTTTTATTCAAAACAGGCAAATAATAAGTCTGCGTAACAAGTATGTATCATATATGTAGTGGAGCGAGTTAGACTTACAAGTTAGCATCATTAATTTTATCACTCCACGCCTGTGGACATTTACGGAATAAATTGACTTCTGTCTATCTTATGTGGCTGAAATTTTTTTTCTACTTCTAGGTCAATTCTAACACTTTTAATTCGATTAGAGATCAATTTTACCATATAAAAAAGTATCAGCAACATAAGTATAAGTATATGTATTTTTATGACCTTTATGTACTTATAAAGGTCATAAGAATACATATACTAACTTCTTCTATATAAACACACACAGAGACTGAAATGAAGGTAAAGACCGTTAATCAAGTTATAAACCGTCATTTTTATAGTGTCTTACCGACAATAGAATGAACATCTTTGAGCGTACATCAAATACTGTTGCAAGTTGAGTCAATATTTATTGAATTAATCTTCTAAAGGACTCTGTAGTCATCTGCATACAGCGGGTGCGAAATGAAATCAATAGTTTATGTTGTTCGTATATTCTATGAAAAGTAACGTACTAGATGTGAGCATTGGTAGTTCACCACATTAAACCTCAAACATAACGGAGAAAATCTCAATGTAGCTGTTTGCTACCGATTTCGCACGTGGGACATGCTCCAGCACTCTCCATGGTAAGCTTGCGTTCTGTGAGCTAAGTTAGCGAAGATGTAATAAATATAATCAATTAAAAATGAAAATAAAGCAGATGAAATCATAAAATCCATCCTGATTTATTACACAAGTTTATATAGAGAAGTTGCAACACATTCACTCAGAGACAAAAGCTGAAAGCAGAGCAATACACATTATGCTTGATTAATTATAAATATTCATGTTTGTTTCTGTCATTTTTTTAAATATCAGAAGCCGTATTGCAGTTTATAGATATGTATATTATACAAGGTGGGGCAGAAGGTACGGACGATTTCGGAACAACTAGTAGGTAGTCACGCTCAGATAGTGGGAGTGGAGGGACTGATTTGGTCACTTGTTCTGTAGCTGCTGCCATTTTGATTAGTCGAAGTCATGGAGCCGTGGACTGTACAACACTGTGTTCACCTATGGTAGTTTTGTACGGACTAATCAGTCTAATGTTGCAGTTTAGTCTGAGTTTTTCGGCATTTCAATCTTGCGCGACATGATCGTGTTTCTACTGATAACTCCATTTTACGTTGAATCGTTTCGTGTACGAGGAACAGTGAATACAAAACCGCCAACGGCTCCTCGTTTAGAACACACTCCAGAAAATGTGCTAGAAGATATTCTGCTGAAATTGAGCAAAATAACAACGTTATTTTGTTTATGAGTGATGAAGCTCATTTTCACTTGAATGGCATGGTGAATCAGCAGAACTATGGTTATTGAACCAGTGAAAATTCAAAACTAATGCATCAAAGACCATTGCTTAGTCCTAAGGTTTGGTGTGCAGTGACTGGTCTATGCTTTTTCGTAGATGAAGGTATCCACTGAATTCTTCCTATCTGAGTTAAGACGACCTACTCCTATCCATCGACTTCGGTTTCAGTAGAATGGGGCAACAGCCCACATATCAAGAAAGTCAATAGCAGCTATTCGTCCTGGTTTTCGTGATTACGTCATTTCCCGATTAAATTAATTGGCACCTCGGTCTCCAGACCTGTCGATGTGCGACTGTTTTTTGTGGGCTACCTTAAGTCACGTGTCTTTGAGCATCAACCACGTACATTTGAAGAACTGAGGGAAGCAAATCGTGTGCAAGTCGTTCAAATTTACAGATTTTATTTTCCTGATATTTTACTCCACTTCTAGGTCAATTAATTTTGAAAAATGACAATATGACTCTGTAATTAAAAATTATTTTCAAGAATAAGTAACAATATATTGTTTTGTATATAGTAAGTCTAAAATAAATGTTGATATTAGCATAATAACCAACTATCTTCACGAATGAAATCTAGTATATTGTTAACGGCTACGGAAGTAGTGCTAATCATTAATTTATTCCGCATTATAAATATTAGCACATATACTTAGCAAGTAAACATGTTTGCTGATAGGTTCAGTTTAATCTCCTTAATTACTGCTGTATAGTCGCAGAGGGAGTAAAACACTCGGCGTCTATTGATACGTGTAGACAAAGCCATTAATGAAGTTGTGCGGACAACTTAATTACCCAAGTAGCCAGTGCAGTGCGTGTGAAGGTATAAGATGCAGTGATATGCAAGTCAAATGTAATGGTAAACATGACTTAATTTATTCCCGTATAAATGTATATACTAGTTAACAAGTCATGTTTCCTCCTCATCGGACGATATTGATCATATCATGTTCATAAGTTATTTTCTGTAATTGTCAGTTTTGTAGAATTTCTGCACATACATATTATAAAACTGAACTGCATTAAACTTACAAAAAGCTGAAATAAACATTTGTCTATTTCAGACCAGACTATTTTGTACTGGTGCTTAATGTCTATTTTCAATAATCAAAGAACAGAACATAGAACATTTGTTGAAATTTTATTCTACTTACTATACCAAAAAAACCTTGAACATTCTGAAATGACTTCATCCTATGTGGGTTAAATATTCCTGCTTTTTAATTCAAACCGACCGAAGTAATTCTGAAACAGAAAAAATAATTGTCGAAGCACTGGACAAAGTTTCAACGTTGTAACCGTTTTATAAACACAATTTACTTTATACATATAATGAAAATAGTCGTTCTTCGCTTGCTTCTCCACCCTTTCTCGGAGAGTATCTCGATTGTAATTTACATTTATTTTTATCTCGGCGGTACTCAATGAGTCGGTAAAAATATTGAAATTTATGGAAATTCCAACCGCTCGAAAAAAATTAATCAAGCCCAGATATATTTTTTAATTAAAACGTCAAAATGTACACGACGAGAACGGCGATAGCAGAAAAAACAATATTTGGCTTCTCGTCAACGTTTACTTTCATCCGTAATAACAGATGTTTCCAAACGTCTTGCTGATGATGGTACCCTCTCTGCTTTAGAGAAGGGTAAGTCATTTTGTCCTTAATTAAATTATTCAGGCGGACGATTGATATCTAGCACGAGATAATTCATGTCCGAATGTCATTCGGATGGCTGTTTTTTTTTAGTAATTTTAAAAAACTCTCTCAAGAACCCATAATCAAGATCAATACGATATTCAATAAATGTGCGACTTGGTGCGATATATTTTTTTATAAGATTACTAGTTTGAAGAGTCCTTGATATCCACAAGATCATGAGAATTGAGTATAAAATTTTCAGGTTATTTTTCGTTGAAATCTATTACAAATATCTTCAATTGATCTACAAACTTCTGAAGAATTTTGGGATCTTGTTATCTCGTTTAATCGGTCTTCCACAGTTGAAGATGAACTATGATATGAGTTTTGGTAAGGGTACGGGATGGATCTGTTCTAATGAAGCGGGATATTGCACATTTCTTTCTACGATCACCTATACTCACGTCAGAATAATTGTACTTCTTTACGTGAAAGTTTGAGAATTAACAGATAGATTATGGAGGATTATGACATTGAATGCCTCACTACACCGATGTATGATATTGGTTTCGCAATTATTAACCCGTTTTACTAGATGATTCAGGCATACGTTAAGCTCCCTATTACGTAAAATTTTTGATAATGTACATTCAGTCCATATAACCACGATTTGGACATAGTCACGTACATCTATCTCTGCTCATTTTTAAGTTTCATTGTAACCGTCATTGTGAGGCACTACATAAATTGATAGACCGGGAAAGCAATATTTTAATTGGGATGCGTGAGCCATGCTAGACTAGACAAACAAAGGTAAAACCAACATTTATGACACCTTTGTAAATAGTATAACTTGAAGACCGTAACATATAGAAAAGTGCTCCTGGGAACTTTTTTTAGAACGTTTCAGGCTTTACAAAAAAGATCTTACAATTTTTTTGATAGCTTGCGTCCTTGAGGCTGCGTCTGCAAAAGAAGCAAAAATATCATAAAACCGTTGCTTTCTTTGCAGACGCAGCCTTAACAATGCAAGCCATCAAAAAATTTGTGTGACCGTTTTTGTGGAGAATGAAATTTTCTACAAGTCCGATCTATCTGCTATGGTTTTTAAATTACATTATTTACAAAGGCGTTATCTTCTCTAGGACCCCAATTAAAATATTACCGGCATGTTATATCTATATAAAAACGCTCTTTGGTACAATTCGTTGTTCTCATGAAACGTAGTACATTCAATGTATCTATGTATGTGAAAATATTTCTGCTTATTATACTTTGTGATTATATTACTGCATACGCTTCCTTTTACATAAGCGCTCACAGATTAGCGTATAAACCATGTATTAAATGATTAGCGCGCAAATTATGTAGGTATTACTCTTGAATCCAATTTAACATCTTTATTACGTTTATTTGCATTTAATTACCGTTATATTATGTTATTTGTAAGGTTTTATTGCTTTGTATACTGTACCAGTAAATTGCTTTTCATATAATTGCAAGGAGGTTTTAATTATATTATGTTTAATAAATTAAAGAAATTATTTCAAGACTATAATTGGCATCTTGCAATGTCATTGTTATAATCGAATCTGGTCTCTTAAGCCCTGTACGTCTTATATTAGTTTTTGCACTTAGACAATTCTTGGACATTCAATTTTGACATTGAATTTTGACAGAGTATGAGTACAACCGCGAAACCAGTATCTTAATTAATTAAAGATATACACTACCGCCCATAAGTTTGATCGCACTACACATACATTCCATAACAAAATAAACTAGAAAGGTTAGATTTAGAAGGTATTATTAAAAACATATAAAGATCCCACATTAACTTAATACTCTTATTATATTGAACAAATAGTAAATTTAAGAAACTACATTGGTCAGAAGGTTTTCGACTCTGGCGTGGTTGGTCAGGTTACCGTGATCTTCTGGTAACCCAAACCCCTTATA
The DNA here is from genome assembly GCA_004785975.1 of Popillia japonica. Taxonomy (NCBI): domain Eukaryota; kingdom Metazoa; phylum Arthropoda; class Insecta; order Coleoptera; family Scarabaeidae; genus Popillia; species Popillia japonica. The sequence goes on from SMLS01056602.1 coordinate 9,408, forward strand.
CTTGAAGCAGGCACTTTCATTATTGGCGAAACGTCGACTTTTGTATTGTATATCTTGTGCATTTATTTGTATAGTTGAGTTCAAAATATACTGCGGTGTCGTGTAGTGAAACTATTAGAAATTCATTGTGCTAATCTGTACTATATTTTGAACTCAAGTATGCTGTATATAGATTAAAAAGTATGACACGGTCAACAACCGGAAACCCTCATAATAGAGACTCGAGCCGTGGAAGCCTTCGATATTATTTTCATTGTTCTTCGAAATAACCTCCGTTTCTTTTAATAATTGCCTGAAAGATACGAGGCATCCTTTGAATTAATCGTTCCAGGTAGGATTCGCCTATAGCATTCCATACATTCCAGAAAAATACTTTGCTGTCGGGGATATTTTTCGACCTTTGCATTTCAGGTGATCACAATAATTATTTTGACTTCTACTCAGGTGTCTTGGAGGCGGCCAATCCATCTTGCTGGTAAACGAACATTTCCTCAATTATTGCGCGTGCAGTTGGCACTGCATCATTTTCTAAGATTTTCAAAGAAACATCTTTTTTCATTCATCTATTTTAACTAATTTGACTATACTTGTACCTGCAAAACAACGCCATTCCATGATGTTTCCTCCCCATGAGTAATTGTTTTTGGAATACATTCATCTATCATTCTCTCGCTAGAGCGTCGGCGAATTGACGGACATATGTCCTTTAGTTCCAAAACATTCAAACTTTGGTTCGTCTGTGCATGTTATATTTTTCCAATTATCTACATTCTAGTTTTTTGCCTAATTTAGTTGTTGTTAGCGTTTGTTTACAGAGCGTGATCACGGGTTTTTTACAACTCTGCGACCACTTAGACCAGCTTCTAGTAATCAATGCTTGACTGTTGTAACTGGTTGTCATCGTTATAATTTAAAATCTGCTATAAGTTTGGGAGTAGTACGGCGACGATTTCTTAAAATATTACCAGAATGCGCTGTTGGTCCTGTTCTGTCATTGGTCTGACCCTTTCACTTCGTTTCTTGCTTTGCTTGCTGAAATTTTTATAACTCTTTTAAAACTATTAGAACTAAGTTTAATCTAATATATGTATTATACGCGCTGAAACTTATGGACGGTAGTGTATATAAAAATTATAAGGGAAGGAATTTATAGTATATTCTGTAACACTCTTTTGAATTGGCGAGTAAATAATGATTGTGAATAATTAGCTTTTTGCGGCTAATATTAAAAATTTCAATATACACGGGAAGCTAGCAACGTAATCACAGCGATGGTCAAGCAGAAGTCATAATAGATGACAGGATAATTACTACAATTCAGAAAAATATATGATTAGTCATTAGCTTTGCTGAGTCGTTCCAATCATTCATATTATTGAGAAAAAAAATAAAATTTGGCTTCTTAATCTAAATACTCAGTGTACCTAAAGTTATTCATTTATTTTTTAACTTTCTCCCATATAACTTGTGTACAAATATCCGTATTTACGTCCTATATGTGTATATATTATGGACACAATATCCCCAAGTAATACCGGTTGCATTAACACTTGCTATGGGAGGACTTTGTCGGAGGATTTGGGGCTATTATATGCGAAACAAATATTTGACGACGTTAAGTGTTCCAGTTTCCGCTCTATACAGCAAAGACAAATAACATTTCCGAGTACGGAGAATTTAATTTTAAATCCGGATTATTACTAAAGTCCGGTCGTTCATCAAAGGCGCGTGACCAAATTAAAAACAAAATTGCCGACTGCATATAAATAGAATGTAATTACAACTAGATAACTATGGGACCGACATTTCAGGTCGGGTATACCCAATCTTCAAGGGAGACGAACCCCGTAAAGTATCAGCCTACATCAAAGCAACACGAATCGGTATTTCTTTATAGCTGGAAGGATGCCGGGAGGTTTAACATTCCTGGCATAGAAAATAATTTGATTTTATTGCTAGATTGCACGAATTTGTGCTTGATTGTCGCAATGGTTTATACCGGGTGAGTTTTTTATCTTGAGACAACGGAATATCTCTAAAACATTGCATCAAATCAAAACAAACGATCTCAATAGGATTTGTTATGAGGTAAGGGGCTCACTGCATGGTGCCGAACTCGGGTTACCATTTAAGGTTTCAAAATTGTCTTCCTTCCCTTTCTGGAGGGAGGGAGGGGGGATCGAGTTGGTCTGTATATTGTATAACGTATGACATACCATACTGTAAGAGAATACACATTGTCTGAATCGTCTATAAAATACAAAGTTTACTCAAATTTAAAATGTTATTATTGTATTAAAAACTAATGACAACAGTCATATAACATGGTGGCGGCGTAAATTAATAAAAGAAAATTATGACAAGTCTAAGCATTGAAATCTTTTGAACCTGGAATACATCCAGCATAGGGAACATGGAAACAGAAAATAACACTGTATTAGGTAGCAGCTGACTTAAAGAAGGCGTCAATAACAAAACAGAGAGCCACTTTCTTACACATATTAGATGACTATGGATTCTTATTTAAAGTAAACCGACTATTAATTAGACTAGATATATGTACTTACAAAACTACAATTCCCTCATCAAGTTGTCACAACACGTCAAAGGAAAGCCCAGGACACAGTATTTTGGCCAGGCATAAATGAAGAATTAACCAATTTAGTGTTTTCTTGCTTAATATGTTTAAAATACTCTCGATCGAATGGCAAGTAACCAATAATTGAATACTAGATTCCAGAACTTCCGTGGAGAAGAGAGGAGTAGATTTCCTTCAAATTGGTAATGAACATTATTTGATTGCATGTGACTATCACTCCAAGTTTGTGGAAACAATTAAAATTGGAAAGATAGACGCTTCATCAACAACAGAAGCTCTAAGAGGTATGTTCAAAAGTCACAGACTACCATTGGTAAAGTGAGACAATGGACCGGCCTTTGATTCAAACAATTTTAAGAGATTCCTGCAAGAACTTGATATAACCCACGTAACGTCAAGCCCCACATACAGTCAATCTAATGGATTAATAGAAAGACATATTGGAACGTTGAAAGGCATGATATTAAAAAGCCAAGGAAACATCCATACTTAGTCACAATGAAGCACAATAGCTCTCCTAAACGAACATTTCCATCACCCGCTGAAATGTTAATGGGGAAGAAATCCAGAACGTAATTACCATCTTCTCAAAATGCTCTCAAACTACATTTCAATACAGAACGCCACATTGACATGCTACTGTATTACTTGCTGTAATATTGGTCGGAGACCCCTACTCTCATTGTTATCCAGTAGTGAACTAGAAGATAGATACCAGGAGAAATAATCAAACAAGTCGAAACCCCGGAAAGCTACACTCAGCGAAATTTCTATAGTTCCAAATCATTTTGTAGTTGCCCTATAAATATTTAGCAACTGTAATAGTTGGGAATTACCTAAAAATTTATTTTTGAACATAAACACAACGGCAGAAATATTATTTTGTAAATATCACACTTCTCAGATAAGTAGGGGAATTACCAGTGATATAAACGTATAAATACGAGCGAAATTTGTATAGTTCCACATTGCTAGACAAACGTTGTATGAAGTTATGAATTGCCTGCCAGTACAAAAACGCTTCTGAACACTTCAAAAAGTTTATTCATTAGATACTAAATATATATAATATTAAAGTATAGATATTAGTTAATAACAATGCCGAGAGGTAAACTGCTAACCGAGAATGAAAAAACAAAAATAAATTGTTACAAAGAGATGGAGTGTTCAAACCGAGCAATAGCCAAGAAATTGGGGCGACCCCATCACCATCAATAATTTTATAAGTTTAGGTAATTCTCTATGGCAAATATCGTCCTAAAGGAACTAACTCAAAAACTTACGCGAATACAGCACTCATCGATATTTCGGTTAGCCTCTTCTGGTAATCTAATCGCTCAACAAATCAAATGTGATTTAAATTTGCCAGTAACTAAGAGACGTGTACTACCAAAATTTATCCGGTAGTAAACGCTTTAGATGGCAGAAAAAAGACTCAAAATCACCCTTAAAGAAGACTCATAAATAAGCAAGGCTGACATTTGCAGACAATTATATGAGCTAGGATAATGAATGAAATAACGTCATATTTTCCCGCGAAAAGAAATTTAATTTGGACGGACCTGGTGACTTTAAATACTATTGGCACGATTTGCGTAAGAACACTGAAGTTGCCATGAGTAGCAATTTTGGTGGCGGTAAGTTAATGGTTTGGGTGGCTTTCACCCATAACAATAGAACTCCTATATGTTTTATTTCCACACGAATGAATTCTTATATAGAACTTTTAGAAATGGTTTTAATAGATGTTGGCGAACAAATGCGGTTGCAAGACCACGCAACTTTCCGTTCTTCCAGGCGATCTAAGGAGTGGTTTCAACAAAATGAAATAAAGTTAATAGAATGGCCTGCTCACTCACCTGACTTCAACCCAATGGAAAATCTTTGTAATATTGGCTAGGGTGGTATATGCCAATAATCACCAATCCGAAAACTGCGACAACGAGATGTTGGAATGAGATTCCTGATTCAACATTGACGAAGTTAATAGACAGTATGAAGAACCGGTGTTTTGAAATTGTTTTGAATAAAGGATCCAACACTCATTACTAAGTTTATCAAAAATTAAAAAAATATAATGCTTTTATTTTGTTTAACTATTTCTCTGTGAGTGGACCTATAGAAGTTTCGCTGTTGTAACTTATCAGTAGTAATATCCCTAGGACAGTGATAATCACGAAATAATTTTATTACTTTCCGAGAGCACGTTGCTTGGTAACATCCCGACGCCGTAGGCGGAGGGATGTTACCTAAAGAAACGTGCTAGAGGAAAGTAATAAAATTATGAGGATTTATCTCTGTCCGTGGGATATTTGGTCAGAAAATTTTTGGCTTTTAAATTAACTTTAACATTTATTTATTAAAAGAACAATTATTGAACGTACAATTTGAGAAACTAAATGAACTTACAGAAGTTGCTGAATTTGTTTCCAATTTATCTATATTTTCACTATTTAGTTCTCCAAATCGTGACATTTAGAAAATTAAATTTGAAACTGTCAAAAGTTTTACATAAGCAGTGATATGACCACGATATGACATTAAGTCAGGTGACAGTCGGGATGTTATCGCTAGTGATAACATTCCGGGGTAGTTATCAGTACAATCAAATGTTGATTGGATATCCTGATACATGTGACATAAAAGGATTAATTTTGATTGGTCAAAAATTGAATCTAAAAATTTTCATTATTATAAATACTTTCTGTAAAACTGTAATATATTTATTCATTTTTAGTTTCACTTCTGTTAACCTTTCTTTGCAAAGAAGCTATATCTTTAATACATACTTTGGGCGGATCTTTTAAGAAAAACATTATATTCTGCTCAATAGTTCATGTGGAACTATAGAAATTTCGCTGAGTGTATTTGGTACGAACACAAGACGGAGACGTTATTCGAAGAAACAGAATTCCCCTACGGTAAATTCCACCTATAGTGTTGACTCCGCTTATCGAAGAGGTCTCCACACATAGTCAACCAGAGCATAATCCAGAGAACGGCACAGGTGACCATCACGACAAGGGTAATCATGTGAAGAATCACCCGCCAGATCCAAGGCACCACGACAAACCAGTGAACCGCAACAATGACGTAGGAAAGGTATCATCCAGAGACAGAGTGATAAAACAACCGACTACCCTTTGGTTTTTAATAAGGGGACCTAATCGAAAATAGCCCGCCAAAATTTGGTATTTTAGAAACGCCATATTGTAGACACTGTGTTGTATTCAAAACTTATTCTATTGACAACAGTCATATAACACGGATCATTTACGATAAAATGGTAAGTTACTTTTTAGTAACTAATTTAAAAATATAGAGTCTTTATTTAAAGTAAAAAAAATAACGTTGTTTAAAAATAATAAAATAAATGCCTCGAGTACTGTGAAACTGATATGTATGTTTGAGTACAGTTAAAATCAGTTTAAATTAGAAAAAAATGTAGATTTTCAGTAGTACTAAAATTAAAAATCAGCTAATGAAAACATGAGCAACTATTATTTGTAACATATGAGTAGCAACGGAGTTTTTGTTTTCATAACAAACACTACACATACATCTCATATCCTATTTATTGGTATGAATGTAATAAAGTTTAGAATTTATGTTACTGCCTATTTAAAAGCGTTGATACCATGTATGTATGTGGGTGTGCAATTACCATAGAGTAGAAACTACAGAAACGGCTTTACCGCTGAAAGCACATTTTTTATTAGTTGACACAATTATTTTAATTTGCCTGTAACGCCAAATGCTTGTATAATTTTTACTATGCAGTGGAACATTTTTGTTTACTTTTTATTAGAGTCGCAATTACCAACCGAGGTAGAGCATTTACTACTTAAATTTCCTATTCACAAAAATGTTACGTTTTCCGGTGGAAGGTATTAAGTAATAGCTTTTAATTACAGCTCCCATTTTCCGGTAATCGAGACCTCCGCCGCAAGTTAGCGGAAATTCCGGGAATTTTAACAAGAATTTTACTGATGAGCGCGGTATCCATTTTCTTTTTAATAGATCGAATATCTGGTAATGGATAAGACAGGCCACCACCTTCAACAAACGAAGGAAAACAGAATGTTTAGAATAGGAGTCTTTTATAGCACGAATGTGTTGCAGAAAATTTTAGAAAGATATAGACTATATAATTAGAAATTTGTTCGTTTGGTACTTCTCCCACAAGATTTTTTTTTCTTTAAAATTAATTTTCTTTGTAGAAGCTATTAACTAAAATAAATTTTCCTTGAAAGTTATTTTAAGAGTTTTAATGATTGTTGTCGATTTTACGCGGTTTGCCATTTATGATCTATTAGTTCAATGGCGAGACCCCTCCGAATTTAAAACCTCACTTTGTCAAAGCACTCCCTTTTAGGCGCCTCTAATGTTTTATATTAATCATCTAGAATTTTCTCCCTTGTTATAGCTTTGTTTTTGATGTAAATTCTCCGATGATAGATTGGATATTTGTCACGAGGAAATTCTGCCCATAATATAATTCATCCCAACGTTGATGAATATGATATTGTCCGACAACTTGTAAGTTTCAAAAGGAATCTCTTCCAGTTTTCCAACGCAACGGTGTAAAATCTATTTGCGAGGGATTAACTTATTTAAAAGCTGAAACTTTTATGGAAGCGGAACTCCTTTCAACTGTTAAAACTCTGGTAAATCGGTGGAACGGAAAGCGGAACGTTTTCATACTGAGAAGGGTCATCTGTACGTGTTTGTGTGTTGAAAAGTTTAAGTTTCGTTTTCTCGCTAGGAAAAATGCCAAATGCAATAAAACGAAACTAAGTTGCTAAAATTCCCCGAATTGAAACACTTATTGCGACCGATACGTCTGTTGGAGAAGCACAAAAATACTTTACGAGCATGTATTCTTGCCAACTGATGATTAAAAGAAAATCTTTACCCTCAGTAGAAAAAGTTTATCAATGGGTCAAATATTCTTTCAATACGGTTTTTCTGTTTACATATTTCCACTTAGCTTTGAATTCACAAAACTTCAACAAAAATCTTAGAATATTGATGAGAAATAGTTCAGTATAACCGTTATTTACACCGAAAAAAAAAGTTTTAATAAAATAGTTATTGAAGTTGTATAGAAACAAAGAGCTAGTTAATTAATTAGTTTACGCAAAGATCAAGTCGTTTTACTACAAAATAAATTACACATATTCAGTAAACCGACAAACTATATCAACGACTATTCGTAACAGTAATGGGTTTTTTGTTATCTAGCAAATTTAGTAACGTATCACGCAGAGCAAATTTAATTCACTAAATTAAATTGTCATTTCATTTAAATAAAACAGCAAACGAATTTACATTAAAACTTTGCAATTTTCGTTTACAATGTTTTCATTTACATAGTGTCAAATGCTTTTATAAATTGTAACATGATTTATGGCAATCAAAATTTATGGCACTGTATTCATTTGTAGTTATACTCTGTTTTTTAATAAGGGGAATGAATTGAATATAGCCCGCCAAAATATTGGCTTACGATTGGTTTGTTGCCGGTCATATTTACATTGCCAAAATTTAGTATTTTAGCGACGCCATATTGTGGACACACCTGATTGAGTAGATACGTATTTCGTTAAATACTTTTTTATTATCTTTTTGTGTTTCTACTACGTTTAAACAAGAAAATCATTTTGGTTAACTATTTGTTTGTAATAATGGGTCCAAGAAAACGTGCTACTTTGGAGCGTGGACATTTGTACAGAAACAGCAAGTTATACTCAACATATACAAGAAAATAGTAATCCTACAATAAGAAAACACAGATAACACTGCAAATTGCAAATACTGTAGGTAACATACACAAATATTCATAAATATGTATATGTATATTTAACAATAATAATAGGTGTTTCGAGGACAAGTGTTTACCATATTATTGGTGAATATAAAGCTAGAGGACTAATTTCACCATTATTAAAATGAGTTGAAAGAAAGGCGCTGCTACCTATAGTTGACGATAATATTAAATACATGATAAGAAGAATCATATATGACTTTTTTGACGATGGCGAACTAATGCCACAAAAAATACCCTATTACGGCCTTCTTGTAGGACAATCTGTACACTAACTAATTGAAAGAAATTCTTAATTTAAATGAAATAAATTGTTGTAAAAGTTACATCCTTTAAGAGGGATATCCACAACTATATGATTACGAAGACATTATTACTGTACTTTCGATAAATTTGCTTTCTTCAGTGAAGAAAGGTATCTGAGCCGCATACATAGAAAATTCCTCTCACAGTTCTTTTATAATTTTTTTTTTTAGTAAACTAGTGTATCCGTGTGTGTGTGTGATCCTCATCCGTAGCCCTCAGGAACATGACTTTTGTGCCAATTTTTTATCTAGCCCTGCGTTTTATGATGTTTCAGTTTTTCGTTCGTGTTCTTTACTCCGGCTTCCATATATCAAAATCGATCCAGGAGACCATCCACATGGCAAAATTTACGATTGTCGTTTGCAATACATTTTTTTATCAGAAACTGGATATCTCTCATGAAAAAGGAAGCGCTATATCTTGAAGAGGGAGTGGATAACTTTAGTCTATAGTATTCGTGTAATTCAGATAATGCCAGTGTGATTATCAAAACTCAAGTACGGAGAAATGTTTTATGTATATATGTATCTATTTTCAAATGGGAGTAATAATATCATTATAGTGCAAAACATATCTGGAATTATTTTGTCCACTGTTAGGTCAATTAAAGCAACAATTGGATTAAAAATCAATTTATTCCAGAACCTAAATATAAATAATTAGATTTTCGTAGTAATACCTTTTCAGTGGAAAAAACTGACATTTACTACGTGTCAAAAAATAAATTCAGGAAATATTTAGATGGATCGATTTCAATTTCGTTTATAAAGGCTAATGACTACGTAGATTCTAAAAATTACCGAAATAGAAAATTACATTTCGGAATCGTATATATTGTGAGAAGTCTTGGAAGGGTCTCTGAAAATTCTTTTCTCATGTAAACGATGTAAGATTTATTCCTGTTATAAATCGGTTCCAATTTAAATGAGAATTTATTTTCCACCAAGGTATGGTTTAGTAAATCAGCGTCAGAGCTAAATCAAGTTAACTTCGTTCCTTACAGATAATTCTCATTGTAACACGCCTAGTTGTCACTGGTAATATTGAGGAACGGAGTTTTAGTGTTTTATTTTCCATATTTGAATTTCAAGAGATGTTACATATCAAAATGTAGTTTCTAGCTACGTTTACTAACTACTTAACTACGAGTTATTACGCTTATGATTTAATAATTTATTAGTATATGTCTTTTATGACCTTTATTTATTCATATTTCTCGCTGTCTTTTTTTTGTATGATTAAAATATATTCATCAGTACTTTGGGATTGAATATACATACATACAGTTTTCAATAAAGTAAGTATGGATAATATAAGTTTCTATATTACTTATGTATAAGGGGCAACAACAATGTCGACCATTGGACTGGAAAAGCTAACCAACCGTCATAGCTAATAGCTATATCGTCATAGCTTGAAGGAAACACCATTTTCTCTAAGGACTGCCCAAAACCCAGAACCATTCTGCTGCAATCAAATTGAAGCTCAAAGTATTTTAATGGAGTGGCTTCGCCATCTACTAGCATAAAATTCAAAGGATAATGTACATATCTGTTGGACAGAACATTTGATTCCTTTTTGATTAATAAATTAGTGAGATGAAAAGTGGCGTATGATCCAGATTACAACTAAGTTTTCGAACAATACAACGAACTCACATATAATATTTTCATTATAACCAGCATGCCAAAATGACAAATTTGAAGATGTTCGATAAACTTTAAGATTCACTTGTTGTACAGTTACATTGATTTTGTATTGCGCAATTCCAGAGATCCCAAGAGCAAGACAAGAGACGGCGAGAAACTAGGAGTTTCAAAGAGAAGATAAACTATAAAACTACGAACAAATATCTGTTGTAGTATCTGATGGAATAACAAGGCGTTCTCTCATCTATATTTGAATAAAACAACAACATAACTATTAGTCTGATGGTCAAAACTGCTTTGGTATCAAAAAAAGGCTATTAACGTTGAAAGGAACATCCCTGAATTCATTCTCTTTTTTGAATGGTTTGGAAGCGATCCTCCACTACTAACACATATTTCTGTATTGTTGATAGATGACTGTCAACAATATAAAAAGATGTTACGCCAAAACTGTTATGTCTTATGCTAATTTATTCACCAACAGCGAGGATACTTCCAAGGGCAATTCGCTCTATACACGTAATATGCTTCAATTTAAAATATTTCTATCGACCTGGCACCCAAACAACAAGTCCGAAATTGGTGGAAATTTAAATTTAGTAACTTGGATTCATCGAGTTGATCGACCACAAAATAAGCCCCTTTGTCTCCTTTTGCCTATTGCCACAGGGACGGCCGCATACATAACATGTGTTTGAGATCAAGGTCAAAGTAAAGGGGCGAAATTAAGCATCTAAGTTGGCAGTAAAATAAGTTTCCCTATCATTATACATACATACATATATGTCGTCATATTGTTTATAACACGTTCTTGTCTATTTTCATCTAAAATTTAAATATTGTTTTTTCTTGTTGTTGTTGTGGATCTTTTAAAAACCTATTCTTGTGTTAGCTATTGATGGCATTTTAGTCCAAGAAAGTAAGACTTCACAGTTTTAAAATTACTGCAAGGAAATTATTTTTTACCAGTACAAATCTGCAGTTGCCTATGATTCTCATTCCAAACATTTATGAACACATTGTAGGTATATATGTATAGGTTCAAATTTTGTGAATGACCGTTACCTTGGATATTTTTACAAAAATTTGCACTATTTCACTACATTTCGTTCTCGTGCAGCGCCCATTTCAATGGGTGGATGTTTCCTCAGTTCTTCTACTTCTGAAGAGACCTTCAGTACCTTCTCTGAAAAATCTTTCGGTCTATAGTCTCTTTAGATCAGCTTGGATGTCGGATAGGATATCAACCGATCTATTTACATGTACGAATGACAGAATAACTGAAGGCTCAACCACTCTGTTTTCTTTTTCTTCAAGGTTGGACCTTCTTGCCATTCTAAATTTTCAAGGCATCCAGAAATCGGTAGATGGTTCCCGGCTTTGCCTTTTTGTACCTATTGAAGCTATAGTTCTCTAAGATTTCTTTTGACTTCAATTTCTATGTTAACGTATTTTTCCTAAATTGCAAGACGTTAGTTTTCTTATGTGAACATCAAGAGAACTACATGCGATTACTGAGTGCAGTCGTTTAAAGAATTCTTTTCGTATTATGTTGAGAATAAAACTTTAAGAACCAAATACATGTTACAGTAATTTGTTCTCACCCCTTCAATTTGCTACAGAAAAATAATGCCAATATAAAAAAATATGTCCAATGATCAAACACTTTCTTAACATGTATTAGCGCGTGTGAGATAAATGAAAACGAACTCTCATTTACGGCGATACGCAGCCTCTCAGCATCGTTACGACGATTCGTCGATAAGGAGTCCTTTCCGTGTCTGAAAGGAATTACGGGAAATGTGTTATTACCGTGCGCCATCCCTTTACACTTCGCCGCCCTTTCCCTTCGTCGCAGTACCTCGCATACACGGTCGCAGTTAGCTGTGCGAGTACACCTCCTCTAAACGATACTCGAACTCAAAGCCACTTTATATCCTTTATATCGGCACTCGTTGCACGAACTTCCCAACGCTTTCTCATACCTCTTAGACGTATCGCTAACGTCGGCGCAATTACACCAATTTCAAACTTTATCCTTGTTTACTCGGAAACAGTTTCTACTACATGTGTATGCGTTCTTCCACTGTATGATGTGCCTGCAGCAACTCTTGCATTAACTTAGCCCTATTTTCGTTGCCTAAGCTTTCATTGAGATATTCGAAATGAATCCTTTTTGTCTGGATACTATGCAGGAATGTATGTGTGAGTGGTTGTATATCCGCTTTTCAACCTCGATAAAGATTGTAATTTAGTTTAAATGCTAGTTGAAAAAGCTTACAGCTTTTAAACGTATATAGTAGATGTTTTAGATTACATTTTCTGTGTAGTGTTTTACCGCATAGCGTGTACGTCTAAAAGTCTGAAAAGTAAATACCTAGCATATTGTTTAAAATACTATTAATATATAGGACAATGGACTTTTCTTAAAAAGAAACCTTTAAGAAATAGAAAGAAACCTAATCTGGAGTGGAACAACTAATGAAAGATGCAAAATTACAAAGAAAACTGTGTATTCTAGACAGGAAAATTAAAGAGAAGCACTTAAAATGTACTCCCATTTATTGAAAAAAAGCCAAAGCAATAAGCAGCAGTTTCTATAGGTACCTATAGTTATATTTTTGTTTTAATATCCTGGGAGTTATAACAGTTATAACAGAAGTAATAAGTAAATAAAACAGAAGTAATAAGTAAATAAATATAAAAAATGAATAGAACACTAATGATATACAGATTGCCGCAAATAAACGTTGATATTAAGCTTGAAATACACACTCATAAACATATATGTACGTATGTATGACAGGATTGATACTATTCTGTGACTAAACTGAGCGAGGGGCGACAACAAATCTATCCCCACTTATACAGGTATATGTAAATATGCATCCGCTAGTGTGTGTAATACGGTTGTCGTATATTAACTTTAACTTCAGTGAATCGGTATATATATCATAGTATCTTCTGTTACACATGTTTGGTAATGTAGTACGTGCGCTTTTTATGTATCACATGAAAATCTCTTCCACATCGATAGCAACCAATCGTTCTTAGTTTCTTCTACTGCAGCTGATGTTGTCGTCTATAGAGCATTCCAACCTCTATATTCAGTATTGTCTCTTAGGGTCAAAGCAATGGTGCCAGATCAATTAATATGTTTGCAGTTGGCAGTGCTGGTGTAACTCCGAACATAGTGCAAATATAACTGACAAATGTCAAAATCATTGCGTGTGTTGATTTCGATAGCACAGTTTATTTTTTTGATATTATTTACTAACCATTCTTTTAAGAACGCTTTCTTTTGCACATTTAGTAGTAATAGGTAAGTAGTCATTAAATATATAAAAGTGTAAGGTAAAAATAAAGCTACTCTTTCAGAATACTGAGTCTTGCTGACATGATGGAGTCGTGAAGAAATGACATAAAGGTGAAACCTTTAGTACTAAACAGAAGCAAATGATACTCAATGTATTTAATTACTTTACGGAAAAGGGTATGGCTATCAGTGATGCGGTTTGTGAAACCAGCAAAGCTGTAAAGTGTTCAGACCACAGCGTATACAAAATACGATACAAACTAAAGAGAACACCTTTATCAAGTCCAATAAAGCAGAAAAAGAAAAGGAAAGGAACACAGGGTAATGATCGTTTATGCACATATGATGATAATGTGCAGG
>SMLS01056607.1:0-10059 GCA_004785975.1 Popillia japonica
TTTCTTTTCTTTGTGATAAATTGGTGGTCCTAAAAAGGATTTTTTTGAGAGACAGGAGAAAATGTATTACAGGAAAGGCTCGATGTGTTGCAACACACGCCTGTAATCGTCGGGTAAATCTTGCACTGATCAGCTGCCGGTGTACAGTATGCATCGAAGTTTGTGACATGAGAAATATTTTTTTTTCTCGTTTACGCTTACAGATAGACCCAAAGTGTATTATATGTTTTTGGTTCTAAATCGTTGTAGCTATCATCCCTTAAAAGCATGCTTTGTATTTCGCGGACACCCTGTATATGTATATGTACATATATTTAATAGTTTTGCTTAAAAACTTCGTTGAAACGTTGAACTAAACATCCAGTCATTATTTGATACCTTTATTACTCCTCTAGTTTGTGGGTTGTATAATTAAAGAATAAAAGCTCTATAGATTCTTTCAACACCACCTTATTTAGCAAGAGTATTTAAAATTGTTATGAAAAGCTAGGGGATGTATACAAGTACGGTATAAATTATGACCATAATAATAAGAAAAGTATTATAACCGATTCTGTCACAAGATACATGTACAAGTTACAAACGATTCATGTTTTTCATGAACTTTATACAGCCACAATAACTTTAGACAGAAGTTATAAATTTAAACCAGAGTAACTTGTATCGTTCAAGTTCTTCCTTCGGTGTATTTCTTGTTGAAAAATTGAAAATTATTACTGTCGTGTTTTAAGAAATGGGATTCGGAAACTGTCGGGAAACATAGGTATACGAAAATTATCTAATTCAGGAATATTCTTATTTTTATTATGAGGGTTTTCGGGTGTTGACCGTGTCATGGATAGTAAAATATATACAGTATCACTAAAAATAAAATACATACGATATACAATAAAAATGTCGACGTTTCTCCACTAATGTACTCAGAAGTATTTCGCCTCTAGCGTGGTTTACACGTCGAGTTACTGTGACCTTTTGGTACCCACAAGATATCCCGTCTTTGCTCTCGAAGAAGCCACTTACATTAGTGGCGAAACGTCGAGTTTTTTTATTGTATATCTTGTGCATTTTGTTTTTATTTGTACTGTATGCATTTCACTAGCCATGACACGGTCAACACCATTAAAACCCCCATAATAGAGACGCGGGCTGGGGAAGCCTACGATATCATTCTTATTTTTCTTTGATATGAACATCTTGTTGCTGAATTGTAATAAATAAGTTAATGTTGATAAATTCCGGTAGTACCTAATACAATTATTGACACTTGCCTAAGTATACGAGAGTCATATTCTCGACACCACGCCGTTAGCATCCATAGATACCATTCTTGAGCTTCCATCACTGCAGCTGGCGCTATAGTTATAAATAAACCTGAGAGCCTACAGGGTAAAATCTAGGGAATCTAGTAAAATCGGGAACCATACTTCAACTATTATAGTTCCCAGTGGCGTAGCGGAAGGGCCCGCAATGCGGGGAAGCCCACCGAGAATAGGGGCCTATCAGTTGGACAGTTACAGAACAGTTCGCTCAGGAGAACGCTCGTCGAAGTAAGCAATTTGAAATTTAATGCGGCAAGTTTTACGCATATATTTTCCCTGAACCTATTTATATGTAATTGTTTCTAATTAGGGGGTCCCTAATAATTTTTGCCAGGGGGAGGGCACTAAATTTGAGCTACGTCACTGATAGTTACCCCAAGTAATAACCTACATACGCAAACTTAAGCGAGAAATCTGTCGCTGGTTGTACATATGTGTGCTGAAATGGACGTTGAATCTGGAGAGATGGGGAACAAACTATTGATTGAACATAGTGATCTATTAACATAGAAAGCACGCCCTTCATCTTTCAGGTTGAATATGCATGAAAATGGACCGGTCAAAATACTCTCTCAGAGGCTGTCACATTTGATTCGGAAGTAGTATTGAGATGCCACCGTTGCACCAAGTAGTGGAACATTACAGTATCACATTGAGATGAGATTGTTTAGTCTTATTGAAATTAGCAGAAATGAACTTGTTGCCAGGTTAGTTAGAGCGGCCAGGGAAGGAGCATTTACAGGTTCAGAACTAAGGTGTAGGAGTTTATACGGTTACATCACTTTCCATTCCGTAAAGCAGGCCCAGCCGGAGATTGCTCACTGGTATCTTAACTGAGGAACTGAATAAATACATGTATCGTATGGATTTAGCAAACTGTTCTCTGTGCAGAAATTGTGAAAGCACAGAAGAGCTATTACTACGGATCGCGCGATTAGACGAACCAAGACTGGGTAAATTAGTTCTCAAACTCACAAACTTTTTTTCTCCGTGTGCGACCAGCGCGAGAACCTTAAAATGTCAAAGGAGCCCAACAGGCCTTTTAGTCGACCAACCGTTCGGGGTTTGCCCGCTTTAGAAGGTAAAAATACATACATTTATGTATATTAATAACGAAAAAATAGTTCAGAAGTCGTGTTTTAGTTCATAGTCAATTAATGTGCGTTAGATATTTTTCAATATAAACTAGCTTGGAATTATACAAAAAAAAAATAATATATGTATTTTTATGACCTTTTAACTTATCTTATTATTCAGATAGTTTTTCCACTTGTTAGGTCAATGATAACACTTGCAATTCGAACAAAAGTCAAATTTATTCCAAAACCTTTACAATATATATAATCTGGTTTTCGTAACAACTTCTTCAGTGGAATAAAATTGACACTTATTTAGTGTCAAATTATAAATAAATAACTAGCCATGCCTATCAAGTGAATTGCAAGTGTTATCATTGACCTAACAAGTGGAGAAACTATCTGGATAATAAGATAAACAAAAATATGAAATTAGTAGGAGTGAGAGTTATTAAACATTATTTATTATAATTTTAAGGCAGTAAATTTAGTGTTAGTTAGTAAATCTAGTGCATTTTAGTACAGACAACTTTTATTAAACGGATTGTGACAAAAAATCCGTATTTTACGATCATGCAAATAAAATCACGCACATATTATGTATACCGGCTATAGGTAGACAGCTTTAATTATCTGCTCGCTCGAATAAAATTTGAACAAATCATGTGCGAGTAATACACTGTCAGATTCCGCCATGAATATTAAAATTATATTTGAAATGGTCCCGTCAACAGCTTTTGTATGTATAATATGAACAGCGTACTCGTACGTCGGTGATGTATGTCACAGTATTGTGGTTGGACAGATACTATTAACGCCGGTATTTTGCATAATAACCGCTCTAAACAGATTAACTCGTTTGTCGGTCCGTGTGGTACGCTGGGTGAGAGCAGGCAGCTAGTTGGAGACCGTATAAACGCTATGAATTTCTCATACAGACATATACACACACACATATGCACATTAAGGGCGAACAAAGTGAATTGCAATAGGATCGATGAACTTGAGATTAGTTCTTGGTTCTGTGAGTTGAATATCGTTTTCGTTGACTGTGATAATACTGTTAAATGAAAGAAAATTGGAAAAGCTTGAGAATTGCAGAAAAACAAATAAAAATATCGATAATAACTAGAACTGCTTTCTGGACATTCACATAAGCTTTATATGAAAGATGTGTGTATGTCCTCTAATGTGATAAATACGTTCAATTGTAGCGATTTTCTAGAGAGATCGGTTGCGCCACTAGGATAACATCCAAGTTAAGTTTCCGTCTTATCCGAAGACCTTCAGCATGAGTTACGTCGTTTTGATACTATGCTATGATCCGTTGCCGAAAATAGTACGTTTTTATGGAACTTTTTAATACTTTAAATTCTTCTATGTTTAAAAATACCTGCATTTATCGGCATCATGTTAATGAATAGGTTTATGGGACTGCCTTATGAACCAAGACGGATTATGTTCCATAATTCAAGTCAATTTATCACATCATAACTGCCGCTGAACTTGTAGAAATATTGGACGTCAGATTCATGTATTATAATAATAATATCTAAATTTGACCACGATATACAGTTCTTTGAAGAATAACGAATCTGAGAATTACAAGAATATTGTGGGAGAACTGCACAGTAACTACCAAGTAATTCACGGTAAGATGTAGTACTATATGATACATTAGAGATCATTAAGCAAGGCACCTCTAGAACTACAAGAAGATCTTACAGAACTTGCAAAACTTTGTCTGAGATCAACGGGATGATCATTTATGAACAAAAAAGTGGTGCGGCAATGGACCACCAATATTACCGGTAATAGCTAGCATCTTCAGGAAAGCCTTTTGATAAGAAGCTATTGATTCCAGCAAACTAAAACCAACATGTTAGTATAGACATGTGGATGGCACTTTTGTTATACATATACCCAAACCAATGAAAGTATGTAATTACATATTACTGCAATAATAAAGACACACATACATATATCATTCAATTATTACCTACTACAAAACATCGGAACACTCAAACGATATTTCTACACCATTGCTTTCCAACACTTGAAAGACAACACTGCTGTCTCTAAAATACTACTTCAATTCAATCTCACGATTTAGGAAGCTTAGCTAGTCCTCTTCAGTAAAAATTACACATTGCTTCTTTATGCCTCCAATTTTGACTATAGGTTAAAAAAACAAATTGGCGCCCAGTCCAATACATAACCACTTCGAATAACTTCTATTTAAAAAATAAATGCTTTGTGATAACAAATTCTTCTCTAACAGTTCTTCTTCTTTCACACCCAGTAGTAGTAATATTTTCTACTTCCTTTGCAAACTTTAAGCAATCAACACATTACAGTTCTCCATCTTCTAGATTGTCCTTTCCGTTTCCATTACTCTTACTTGAAGCACCTCCTCCAAATATGTGGCACATATTACAAAGCTCATGTTTCCATGGTTCTTCCTCTCTTCGCCTTGTTGCTAATGAATACATTTTATTCACAATAATCTGCAACACTGCAAACCTTGCTTTACTTCTACGCGAACCCTAGCCCTTTACAAGAAACAATACCCGCTTATGTACCATTCCCCTATCCTTTTACATATAATTTAATCGTGATCATGACATAAGTACTTTGAGTTGACCTTATCCTCTATGAGCACGAAACATGACCTTCAAACAACTCATTGCATGACCTAGACGTGACCTTCAAACGCCTCCTTAAATGACCTTCAAACGCCCTTTAAATGACCTTCATGCGCCATTCAATTGATGGTCAAACGACCGTAAAATGACCTTCAAACGCTCTTCAAATGAGCTGACCTTGAGCTGACCTTGTGGTCAGTCAAGGTCATTTGGGAGGTTTCTCAACCTGCTGAAACCCCCTAGTTGTATAACTTAAGCACAATACTTCATTGCTAGGATATATGTACCTACATACATGTGGAAAAAGGTTTTCTATAATAACTTTACGTTAAGTTACTTATTACCATTGTTATCATTACGATCACCAATAGCAAACGCCTTTGTTGACACCAGGCTCCTCTGTGTAGGATTCGAGCCAGTTTTACTTTTCATCAAGCTTAGTTACTATAACCAGTAAATTAATCAGCTCATTAGTTTTGTTAAAAGGAAGTCTTAATGAATATAGGCGTTTAGAGCTTCCTTGTAGACTAATTAAGAAACTACGCAGTTGCTGATACGGCCAAGCGGCCTAATTACTGTTCCCGGCAACTTCTATGTACTGCGTGCATGCTGTGTAATATACGTACACATTACTTTATGACTACTTGTCTATAAGCTTAGCTTAATAATATATCTGCGTGTGCATATACAGGGTGATCCAAATTAAAGGTAGGAAGTTTTGTAATAACGGTTCTAGAAATTGAGTGTAACGTCCTCCTGTGAGCGTATCGTGAGTAAAGGATTTTCTGTAGCGCAATAATAATCATTCTTTGTATTACACATTCCGCGATTAGAAAAATTTTCTTCGTCGCTCAGTTACATGAATTTCTGACATTGCTTACTCTTCTTTTTATTGCTGCAGAAGCCACTTACAGTAGTGACGAAACGTGGGATTAGCAAATTTTATTTAGTTTTTGTACATTTATTTTACTTATTTTGTATGTAATACATGTCGCCCTCATTATCAGTAAACTAGTTATCAAACTCAATTATAAGAACAGTTTTGAAGAATCCTCGTATAGATTGAAAAGCTTGAAAAACCGAATTTAGGAATGGTTACCACTATATTTAGGGTGCCGCACTAGCAACCCAAATAATCAGGTACTTAACTATAAATTATTTACAAAACTTTCAAAACCTCATATTATTTTGATTGCTAAAACACAATCATGGCAAAATATCGGTGTTAAGAATTACATTCAGTTCTGAAAAGTCAGTAATATTTTCCTATTTTCACACAAGAACTGGTTGTACTTACCAGTGATCTATCTGAGGGAATTATAACCTACATTACTCACAATTTTACGTGTCGTGTTGATGACATATTTGTCTACTGCCTGATTTGGATTTGTAAGATGGATGTCTTATTTAACTCATGCTTGCAATTATGTAACAAATAAGTAAATAGATTCATTCATGTGATCTGTGATCTAAAGAATTGAAATAGTACAATCATTACCGGTTACTACTTATACGTTTTATCAGGCTGAGTGCCAGATATTCTATTTGCGTTCGTAAACATGCATACACACGTTTAAGTTAAATTGGTTATTTTGCTGATGAAATGTGATAACTGAAATAAATCTGACGGAGAATTTAGCATTTGTTTAGATTAGTATTAGAGTCGAATTTACAATTAGATGTAAAGAAACAATAGGACTAAACATTGAGTATTCTGATTTAGCTTATAGTATCGTATGCTGTATGGTGCTATGTTGTTTGTGTTTATTTTGGCACATTTTTTATTATTTACCTGGTGAGGTATATAAGCATAAATAAAATATACATATTGATGTATTATTGGCTACACAACATAAATATTATAGCGATTATTATTTTGAAACTGTAATTTTTCTCTAAGTGGCTAACGATGGGATATTTATCAGTAGTAGTACAGGATTATGTGAGCGTTTAATAAAATACCACGAGGTTGCAACCCAATTCCTTTTAAAGGATGGCGGTATTGAAATTAGAGCTAACAAATAACGTGATGTTCGTGCACGAATTTATATACCTATTCGGCGCTGCTATTTTGAGGTAAATTTAAAATTAACACCTTTGCAATATGTGGTAATGTATTATTCCGTTGCTGACGTTTCATGAATAAGCTAAGCTGATGAACGTTCACTAAGGCTCGCAACAAATTTATCGTTAAATATTGATTCAGGGCTTATACTCACATAATAAATGTCAACAAGATGGATGACCACTGGGTGGCATATTGCCGTTTGCTGTACGCTGCTACCGTTGTGATGTAAAAACAGGCCAGTCAGTCGCCTCTGTCCGAGTTCATTATTTAATCTGTAACAAAGTAATTTATTCAATATTAACTTATTGTTTGTCGTTAAGTTATAAATTAACGGCAAAGAAGTAGATCGTGGTAAAGGTTCGCATGATATTATGGTGTTAATGATTGCCTACAGATGTTTAAGCAACTGTAGTTTGGAAAATGGACATACCTATAGTTTTGTTTTCTTATAATTAAAAAAAAATAATAAAAAAGCTCTTCGCATAATTTTAAAGTTTTCTCGGGATGTTTATTGATAAAGTGGTAACTCGAATATTTTATACATCTTTTATTCTTGTGCAGTTGGTTGAAGTAACAAAAAAGAAAAAAATTATGCATTACAAAAGCGAAATTTACAAAACGCCAAGCAATTGCGCTGGCAGAAACATTATTGAAAACTTGCACAGGACATATGCTAAAAAGTTAGGAAATGCGAGAAGAAATTAAACAAACATTGTGGAAACACCGGCAATATTGGAATGTGTACATATAGATATAGGGAAACCTGATAGAACTCATCATAAAATTTTCTCAGCAATTTAAGCATGAAATAATATATAGGGTGTTCCATATTAAATTAGAAAGTTTATCACGACATCTAGTATAACCGGAAGTGGTAAGACCCTGAAAGTATTTTAAAATGACAGAGAATCTTGAATAGCCCCAGATTCCAAAAATTCAGAGTTCTAGGTTTTTTCTAACCTTGGCATCTTCTAACGAACGGCTACCGTGGAAAACCTTGTATATATAATTGACGCTGTTTATCTTAGTCGTTATTCTCCAGAATACTCAGATTTGGAGACATTAATAGTAATGTGTAACTCTTGATAGCATTCACCATAAGAAAAGGATCTTTCGTAAAGGATTAAAAAAATCTTATATGTACATATAATTCATAATTAACAATTAACTTTATTTATATTAGCGATATTTTCTCGTTTGATATATTTAAATTATTTATTGGAAGCTGCAATATTTGATTGAAATTCCTAAATTTAGTTAATAGAATAAGAAGTAAGGTGTAGTACATACATACATACATACAGAATGGCGCAAGAGCTGCCTGGAACCTCGATATATCCGACATTATAAAGTTACTAAAAAAATTATTAAAAAAAAGTGCAGGTATTCTCAAAGTTCATATCTTAAAATTAATTGCACATATGTATATAGGCTGTTCTATAGCGGCGTGTCAGACCTAACTTATGGTTTTTTTATAATGGAACGCTATACTTTTTCTTGCATTCTTAAAATCTGCTTACTTTTACAAGACTTTTAATATAGGTTTGCTCGACCTATACCGAGTATTTCAAAAGTTAAGACCATTTTTACGTCTAAAATAATGTGTCTGCAGAATGTTAGTGCCGGTAAGAAAAAATGTACGACCTTCTTCGCATCATTACATGGTTTACGTCTTCTATTTTGGTTGGTTCGAGAATTGAACAAAAAGAAAATTTCTCGTATACAAGGCGAGTCAAAATTCGGGTCCTTAATTTTCTCATTAAATTTAAATGGAAGACTCTATAGTTCCTATGATGTTTTGACAGATATTTATCGGCTCTTTCGTTTTTGTTAACCATTTCTTATACCTAACTCTTTAGGTTTAGAAGATATTTTACAACAAAAAAAAATGGTTTTTTTTTTAAGTTTATGGAATCGTATAAGTGACACGCTGTGCAAGAAAAGAAAAAGTATACAAAACAAAATTGTCAAAAGGTTGACCGATAACGTCAATACAGTGTTGCAGTCGTAGTTCAATCGATCGACTAACAGTTCTGCATTAATACTCCTAAAAACGAAATTTTGTATTATAGTTCATTATGGACTCATGTAGTTATGTGCCGCAGCCTCATTGTGTAAAAACCACATTCTTTGACGTACATTCAGAGCTACATTTTCCAAATATATTTGTAAACTGTTCTGAAGAAAGTCCAACTAAACTAGACTATTTACATCAAAGAAATGTGGTCCAATAACATAATTTCCAACTATGCCACCCCTAGACCCAGAATACCACCTAGTTTATGCTATGTCTTGTGTGATATGGGGATTGTCGGTAGAATAATAATGAAACTTGTGCTTATTTACGCTTCCATTTTTGTGAAATGTTGCTTCATCACGAGAGGTTCAACGAAGTCTATCCGATTATAGATTTGTTGTTGACTCCTTTCGCCAAATGCTACAGTATGGGGGTAATCTTCGTTCAACAACTCTTGGTGTAAGTGAATGTGGTGTGGCTGGCCAAAGCCACCATATATTGGTCGGTCTTTACCCCCTAGCTTAAGAATACCTACACTTTTTCTCAATAATTTTTTAAATAACTTTTATAATGTCGGATATATCGAGCTTCCACACACTAATACGCCACTCTGTATTAAGAAAAAATTAAGACTATGTGGTTCTGTTCGGGGAATGTGCCTTCGAGATTACACCGCTATCCGAGTAACCTGCTAGCCTGAGTGAAGAGTTAAACGTGGAACTGCTCAAAATGATGGTTTCTCTTTTTGTCTCTCTTACTTACTTACTAAATAAGAACTGAAATAAGTTGTGAGGAAAAACCGAAACACATTAAATGTAAAACGCAGCAACTGAAAAATCTTCCAGTTATTGAGCAATTATGTTTCAGCAAACGTTAAACACAGTAGTCAAACAGACTTGTTTCACACTTCCAAGTCTGTTTGACTACTGTGCTT
>SMLS01056609.1:0-15467 GCA_004785975.1 Popillia japonica
TTTATAAATCTATTAAATTTCGTACGAAATTTAATAGATTTATAAATTTTTCATTTCTTCGTTATTGTGGTATATCTAGATTGACATTACATACATATTTACTACTCCGTCTTTCTATTGCTGGGACAGCTTATACATAATGTGTTCATTTGAAAAGTTCATTCAGTTTGTGTTGACATGCTAATAGAAAAAGGTGCAGATAAATGAGCATGTGTTTTTTTTACTTTAGTGTTAATTGTCAATTACAATTAGCAAATAAATTCTTACGTTGATTCTAGTTTAAACAAATGGTTTCTCAATATTCAACGTACGTTTTAAAATGGCCGTCGTTTTAGAAGACCAGTCCATTATTATTAAAGTTGTAATAAAATTGATGCTGTCTGGGTTTACTAGAATTGCTTCGAAGAATTCCACGTTGAGTTCCCACATTTTGCAATGGATTATACCTATGCAAATTAAGAATATATTTGACAGAACTCTAAAACTGTTCTCTGAAACTGGTGGTTTTTTAAGAAAATTAGTGAGCGGAGCAATTAGAAAACGCACACCTCAAGTTGTCCATCGTGTATAATGGAAAATAAACTAGAAACATCTTTTCGCCAACTAAGTCAACAAATCAACGTTTTTGTTGATACAACGTACACATTATTGAAAAAAGATTTACAACTTTATCTATGCCGTGCGACTGCAGTACAAGAGTTGTTAGAAATTGCTTACCAATCTAGACTACAGTTTTGTAATTGGTTTGTAAATATGAACAATAATAATGGAGAGCTTTCATAAGGAGTCATATTTACTGATGAATGGCCTTGTAAAACGGAATACTGAAATTAACGAAATACAAGAATTTAAAGTAGTGAAAATTTACATGCAATTATTGAGGAATCGCTACATTTAGAGAAAATAGGTGATTGGGCGAATAATTGTACCAATATTTTTTCAGGGGACATTAACTGCTCAAAGGTACCGCACAGACAGTTTTGAACTATTTAATGATAATGCGATTTAACACTATGCTACTTATCTAAGTATGTATTATGCAGCAAACAATCGAACAGAAATACATGTGAATTAATAGCCATCCTATACTGTTAAAGAAGGTAATTAGAAATTTTGAACGGAGAACTTAAACATGTATTGCATTGAAGAACAAAAGTTTCAACACTTGTTATAACTTTTAATTATTTATTTACTTAATCGTATTGAAAAACACAGAGTACATTAATATTATGTATTATTATATTATAGTTTTCAATAAATACCTATTATTTGTTATACAGTGTGCAGAAAAACAACTTAAAAAAATTGTAGTATGATGGAGGGAACCAAGATAGACCTTTCAAGCTTATAAATGCCAGGTCAAAAAATGTATAATTTATCTACGAGCTATAAAAATTCCTTTATGTTAAATTTCAAGAAGCTAGACAACTTATGCTACAGCTACGTATAAAATCCTTGTTATAACCAAATGACATTAATTTCATGTGTCATATTTATTGTTTAATTGTCAAATTAATTGAATAGTTTAACCATTTAGTGCACACGCGTTCTATGTAGTGCGTACTAGATACAACGCGTCGACTCCGAACGGAAGCATGTGCAATCAATGGGTAAATTAGACATGCATTATTAGTGCTGCAATTAGTATGCCACTAAAATTATATGAACATGCATTATTAGTGCTGCAGTATTACACGCGTTCGGAAAGTTGCCTACCTTTAAGAGATTTAACTTATATCGAACAAAGAAATTATACATTTTTGACCTGGCATTGATAACCTTAAAAGGTCTATTTTGGTTCCCTCTACCATCCTACAATTTTTTTTAAGTTGCTTTTCTGCATGCTGTATATTAGTATAATATATATAAAACTGTCAAAATATTTACCACTTTATAGGTTAAGTAGACGCAGACAAACTTGAAAATATTCTCAATATGTCGCATGCTTCAAGTGAAAGAATTTTACGAACATTCCTCTAATCTTCGCTCGTGAACGAAAGCGAAGATTAGAGGCATGTTGGGTAAATGACTTGTTGAATGAATTAAGTCAAACTGCAACTCAGACAAGAAGTCTGCTTTATATACAATGGTGTACCTGTTGATTTCAGCCACCACATTCGTTTGCCGCTGTTCTAACATACTTTGCCTTGAAATGATACAGTGTTCAAGGTATTATTTTTAGCAAATTGGTCCAAACCCAAATTGCATTTAAAAATTAAAAACGTCTATTTCCTACAAAATGCGTTTATAGTAACGATGCATTAAATTGTTCCAATTTAAATATTATAGCCTATGAACTTGCAATGTTACAAATTTTCTGATTACTTGTGTGAGTGGGACGTTCACATTGATTGTCAAGGAATGTAGATAGTTGCGCTATACCCTGAACAGATTGCAAAACCTAATTCATCGAACGAATAGTATCAAACATTTCTGTATTTCGGAATAATTTAACTAGCACGCATTGCGCTAGACAACTTGATGAGTTGGCAACATTTGCAACTAAACCAAAGCAAATTTTTATGTTGTTATGAATTCCAACTTATAGATTACTGCTTAATTAAAGACTCAGTAGTGGCAAACACATTCTACGACCATAAAGATATACACAAGTTTACTAGAGTAGTTTCAAGCAGAAACAAAAGATCAATAATAGATTACATTCTACTAGAAAGAAATAATAGAAGGATGGTGAAAGATATAAAAGTGAGACGAGGTGCTGAAATATACAGTGATCACTATTTACTAGATGGAAAATTAAAAATATCGAGAAAGGAATACACGGAAAAAACTGAAATGGTTAAGCACAAACAAGAAACAATAAAATCATATAAATTACAACAAATGGAAATAGCAAAACAATATGAGAAAAACAAAGGAATTGAAATACAAAACGAGAAACAGAAGTGAAAACAAATGACAATAGAAGAACTGTGACAGGAAACTAAACCATTGATACTTAAAACAGCTAGGCATGTGATATAAACAAAATAAACAAGCAAGGTAAAAAAGGAATTGTGGAAAGAATATATTGGAAAAAAAAGTCGCAGAATGCATATAATAAATACAAAGAACAGCGAGGAAAAGTGAAGATAAGGCAACTAAAGGAAATAGAATGGCAAGAATTTGGTAGAAAACTGGAAAGCAATAGTCAGGGGAACCGAAAATGGTTTTTATCACGCATTAAAGAAGTTAAGGAAACAGAAGCAAGTAAAATCTGTATCTATTAAAAATAAAGAACGGGCAATACTATCGAAACCGGACGATGTAGTGGACAGATGGAAGGAATATTTTGAAGAATTAGAAGATGAGTAAATGGAAAACATAAGCAGTTCAGAAAACGAAACAGAAAAAATTGATAAAAGAGAGACAAAAGAATAAGTAGGAGATATAACAGAAGAGAAATTTACTGAAGCTCTAAAGAAAATTAAAAATTGCAAGTCACCAGGTCAAGATAAAATTACAGCTAAAATGATAAAAAAATGGGAAAAGAAGGACAGGAACTGTTGTTGAGTTTATATAACAAATTATGGAAGAAAGAAAAAATTTCTAAGGGGTGGAAAATTGGGCAAATAGTCTCAATATATAAAAAGGCGACAATAAACAATGAACCAACTATCAAAGGATAACTTTACTTACAATTAGTATACCACTAAAATTATATGAACACATTTTAGAAAAGAGGTTAAGAGCGAGAATAGAACCAACACTCTTACAATCAGTAGACAATTTCGCGAAGTCATGGCCACCAAGATCATCTGACCTTAACCCAGCGGATTACTGTCTGTGGAGTTATTTAAAAAGTTTAGTGTTACAAACGACCAACAAGGTTACAAGAATTGAAAGACAATATTACGAAGCAAATTGGTGCAATTCAACCAGAAATGTTACGGAATGCTGTGTATAATTTGGAGGAAAGGTTGCTAATCTTACAACAACAAATTATTGAGCAATTGCCGTAACGGGTTTTGAGCATACTAAATCCCATTCTTTAAGCAATTCGATTTCGATTAACTGAATTTAAAAAAAAGTTATAATAACTTAAAATATATTCCTTACATTATGAGAACCACACATATAAATAAGCGATAGGAGACAAAATATGTGCCTTGCTTTTCGATATTTAACTGGAACTATTTGGGAGAAGTAAAGCAAATTCGAATGAATAGTTACGTATGTAAGTATGTATGTATGTACATACATACTTACGTAGTACATACTTATGTATGTATAGAATACGGAAACGCTTACACATTTTACTATGTTCTATTACAGACATTTCTATACTAGTTGCGACAATAATTTTCTGCCTGAAATCATAGCTTTTGTACTTCCAAGCTCCATTAATTGAAGTCAACATAATTTGAGAACTATCTAGTTGTTACTCTAATATTACTCTGACAAAGCGGTAACGAAACCAACTACAACATACGTTTGCTATTAGATAACTAGAAGTTCATGCGGAATTTGTGCATTTGATCTCTTATTTCTTGTACTAATGAGGTCAACCGATTGCTACCAACGTTAATTGTTAAATATGTATAAATACAGATTATGCAACTTTCATCTATTTATATTCAGAATGATGCTTTGGTATTCCAATTTTATTATTATCTACTCCTATGTTTTAATGAAATACGTTTCTACTTTTGTGGGGTAGTTTGCATAAATATATTTCAATTAACGTTACAAAACAGCAAAGTATACGTTAAAACTTGTTTTTAGGTAAGCATTTGTAACTAGCCATGTATACTGGGTGTCCCAATTTTGGTGCTCATCACTGGTATCTCGGTTATTGGAATACGTAGAGCAACTGTTAAATGAGTAATATGGCTACCGTATGAAAAACAAAAGTTAGGGCTAACAACTTAAAAGCAAATGACTAAGGATTTCTGTTTATATAAAAAATTTCGTTTTAAAAAGTGTCTGAACAATGTAAAACTTTAAAAGAGGTCAGATTAAGCATTATTCAGTTATTGAGGAATAACGAAATCGACAAAATTTTTGATTTTTAAAAATGAGAAAAGTTGGGAGAAATTTGAAACAAGATTAGATGCGAGGATTGAATTCTGCAAAACATTCCCCATTTAACCGTTCCCCTATGTATTCTAATAACCGACACATCAGTGACATTGGGACATCCGGTATATGTATTACATCACACGTTACCTCTGAAGCTTGTGAACCAGTTTCTATCTACGTAGAATAGTATTTTGATTCGAGTATCAAAAAGAGCGTCTATGTTTATCCAACAGTTATGAAACGTGCAAATTCTACTTTGAAATGTACAACACTTGACGGGTTTTACCGATTACTGAATAATCGCTTATATCTACATTCTTAACTTAGTGTTTTTCAAAATAACAAATTCCTAATTTAAAAATAAATTGAAGTTATTTTATGTACGTTTACGAAGTATGTAGATATGTTCGATATACCTACATGAGAGACTATTTTCTTAAAAATAAGGATTCTCTTAAAACTTTTCAATATTCCGGTAGATTTCTTCAGCCTTCTTATCAATAATCCAAATAGTAATAGATAGGTTAATAGATTGAAGGTAGGAGATCAAATTCTTAATGCCAATACGGTACGTAAAGTAGTGAGCTATTTGAACGCGTAGGAGAAAGTTGTTAGTTGTAGTCAAATCCATCATTTTGTTTTCAAAATAGAATACACTTGCCCTATCCAGAAATGTTATCTTGAAAAATATAAGCTAATCGAATGACACTGAAAATATTGGCAAACTCTGTCACGGAAGATAATCTAATTTAAAAACGGACCCTTAACTGCTCCTTCAACAGCTTTTCTTTTTGAATTATGTATTAATCTTATTTTCTTGATATTTTTTCCACTTTTATAAGTCAATTACAACACTCTAATTCGACCAATATAATGGAATAAATTTGATATTTAGTCGAATTAGAGTGTTGTAATTGACCTAAAAACATGGAAAAATATCAGGAAAATAAGATAAGTAAATAAAGGTCATAAAAATACATATAAGTACTTATTATGTATTAATGTGGTCGGACATTTGAAATTTGTATTCTGTAAGAAATTTCATACATAATCAATCCAGAAATTGTGCAGTGAGAGTTGTATCATCAAACATACATACGTATAATACTCAAGTGAAAACATGTATTTTATATACCGGTTGTCACTTCAGGCGAGTTTCAAGTCACAGCCCTTTCATTTCAATTCTGATGAACCAGACACCAACTGATATGGTTTGACGAATAAATCTCAATTTCCTTCCAATATCATCTTCAATCTAGCGATTGTCAACTTTTCTTAAAATTGCTCGGTATATAACGCCTTTCCTTTACTGGATAGTTGTCCGATCCATTGATGTAAAATTCATCAATTTTATTGTCCAGATAAGTCATCAACTTCAGAATTTCAAGTAGGTTTTGACGATGTACTGTCCTTATTTTCTCTCAATTGTACTGCTATATTACGCTTTAGATATTTTAATAAAAAAAAATGTAATTAACCCTGAAAATAGAAATTTCAAACGGTTTAATAATAAATAATATCAGCTCACTAGTTGTATATTGTAAATAATAAATCACTTTTCTTCGAAAATAACTTATTGAATGTTTGATATTGGGTTTTCATTCATTGCGTAAAGCATATACTTTTACAAAGCCCTTTTTATCATAGATTATCGAGAAGACAAAGCTCGTGATGAAACATAGGGATGATGTATACAAAAAATAATATATGTAATATACTTATATATACATACATATATAACACAAATATAAGTCGTTGCGTAACTATACAACCTTTCCAATTAAAACGGAAAAGGAAGCATATATATTATTGATTATGAGACCAATAGTAAAAGCAGATTTTTGAAACTGGAAAAGTATGGCTTATTTAAGTTAAAAAAACTTACTTTGAATTCTGGATTATTCGAATTCTACTATAAAAATTAAAAAAAACTTTTTGATGGCTGTAAGAGGTTAAAATTGATTATTTACTTTTGTCCTCTTTTGCCTCCATATATATTCCATATTATAAACTAGTTCCTATGAAAGAGTGTTTCTTCTGAATGCTAGAAGTAAGTTAGTTACGTACTCGGCAAACACAAGAAACTCTACATTTAAGTTATGAGTACTTTACCTTTCAGATATCTTTGACGGATTCGTAATGAGACAATTGTGTGACTTCCTATTGAAAATATATTCTCTATCTATCTATCTATAGTCTGCCAATCTTACAGCAACTGCTTTATTAGATACCTACTACTGATAGTTACTTCAGGGCTACTGATGACAACGCCACGGCGCCGGTGCTTGTAACAATTAATTTCAGCAGAGTGTTCGACAATCGAAGTTATACTTTGCTTTTATCTATTCTGATTATCTAGATTATTTGTGTGGCCAACAAAATCTCTGTTTGTCAAATTCGATATATTCTACGGTCTGTTTTCGTTCAATAGTCAATACAATATACATCAGCTACCTGTCAGAGACATTACAATTTTGTAAATACATATGATCTATTGGTTGATGACACGTTCGTATACATATTATTCCTATCGCTATATGTAGTAATGTTACTGCAAATTTAACATCAACGCTGTATTAAATGGGCTTATAGCGGCGGCTAACAAGCTTTTTTTAAGATAAATAAATAAATTTGGCAGAAGTGACTGAATAATAATAATAGTAATAATAATAATAGTAATAATAATAATAATAATAATAATAATAATAATAATAATAATAATAATAATAACAGACTTTATTGATGTATATAAAGAAAACAAATAGTAGTAACAAAAAAATGATTACAAAAGTGTAATATACAGGGTCCTGCAGCTGAACTCCGGTCTTTGATTGCTCATTTGCTATTCAAGTGACACATTTTTCTGAAACAGACGATGAAACTAGATATTAAGGAGTATATCTTAAAATTATTTTGGCTTATACAAGGTGTTCGGAAAACAATGGGCATAACCACATATATATTTTTAAAATAGAACATTGTGTATATTTTTGCAATTTTGGATGTCACTGACTATTGTCTATACATACTTATTTTATTTTTTTATTTGATGCGCTTGTTTAGTGGAAATTCATATTTTTGTTAAAAAATCGATATTTACATAGCCCCATTAAAAAAATCAATACTGCTACAAATGTGATGTTTACGATGAAATAATTGAGAATTCTTTTAGCAAGCCATAGAAGAGATTTTGGGCAAAATTTGATGCTGTTGCGACATACAGGGTGTTCAGAATTCATGATCTAATTTCGGAAACTTTGACTAACTTTTTTAGATTTTTTTTAAATTGGACACCGTGTATATTTTTGCATAAGCGGATGCGGATCCTAATTATGAAAAATTTTTCATAATATATTCCTATGACTATCTGTAGTCGTTTTTGATAAAAACGCAAAATTTAAAACTGTCTACGAATTGCATTATTGAAATACATACGTAGATATCAAATGTGCTAGGATTGCATAAATGTGAAAATATGAATATTGCCAAGTATGTTAATACTAATAAAAAGTTGGGTTACTATAGTGGTATGTAAATGAATAGAACATAATAGTGTTTCAGGCTTTGAATTTATATTGTAAAAGTTTATTTCACGGTATGAATAATTCTAAAAAAGAACATGTAGATATCTTTGAATTACGTGACAGCGAAAAAAACTGCTTTCTTGCAAGCAGAATTTATGCTCAAAAATATCCTGACAAAAAAATCCAGATAAAAGATGTTTTAAGATGTTGTTGAAAATGTTCAGAGGAACGGGAAGTGTGAAGTATAAAACAGCAAAATAGATCAAAACTTGTAAGAACTGAGAGCAATGAATTATCGTTATTTTTTTATGGCAACAGAAAATCCCACTTTCAGCCAAAAGAAAATTAGTGAAGAAAGAGAAAGCAATGGGACTTCCGTTCAAGGAATTTGGTAAAAGTATCACTTTCATGGATAGCAGGAAATTCCTTCAGCTATCGCTTGCGTCTTTGTTTGGATTTATGGAATGTATTTTAAAACTCTATTGTAGTGTATATTTCCTTAGTTTGGTTTATTTTTTTCGTTATTTTCATTTTGTTATTAGTTACATATTTTGAATTGTACGATTTTAGCAAAAACAACTAGAAATAGTCATACATAATTTATGTAATTAACAAAATTTGTCCATAATTAAGATCTGCAACCGTTAGTGATGATGTATATTTTTACATATATACATCTTTCGTCTGAATGTCTTCTGTCAGGATAGTTTTGGGCATAAATTGAGCATAATATAAAGATCATGAATACAAGTTCTTTGTTAAAATAATTCATACCGTGAAATAGACTTAAAATATAAATTCAACGCTTGTTACCTTATTATATTCTATTCATTTACATATCACAATAGTAACCTAACTTTTTATTAGTATTAACATACGTGGCGGTATTTATATTTTCACATTTTATGCAATCATAGCACATTTAACACCTAAGTACATATGTATCTACACAATGCATTTCGTACATATTTTTAAATTTTGCCTTTTTATCGAAAACTACTATAGATAGTCATAGGAACATATTACCAAAAATTATTGACAATTATGATCGGCATCTGTTTATGCAAAAATATACAGGGTGTCCAATTTAAAAAAAATCTAAAAAAGTTAGTCAAAGTTTCCGAAATTGGATCATAAATTCTGAACACCCGGTACGTTGCAACAGCATGAATTTTTGCCTAAATTATGCATCTGTGCCTTGCTAAAAGAATTCCCAACTATTTCATTATTAAGCAGCGTATTTGTGGCAGTATTGATATTTTTAATGGCGCTATGTAAATATCGATTTTTTAACAAAAATATTAATTTCCACTAAACAAGCGCATCAAATAAAAAAATTAAATAGGTACATATAGACAATAGTCAGTGACATCCAAAAATGCAAAAATGTGATGTTCTATTTAAAAAAAATATGTGATTATGCCGATTATTTTTCGAACACCCTGTATAATCCAAAATAATTTTGAAACATACTCCTTAATGTCTAGTTTCACAGTGTGTTTCAGAAAATCGTGTGACTTGAATAGCAAGTGAGCAATCAAAGACCGGAGTTCAGTTGCAGGACCCTGTATACATAGATCAATTGGCAAAGTTCAGCAAATGCTGGTCAACTTAACCAAAACTAAAAAACTAAAAACAAAAAAACGCACGCGCACGAGAACACCGAGATCACAAATTCAATTGTAACAAGTGTTTGCGAAGAGACGATTTAAATAATGGAGGTGACAGGGATTTCAAACTGGGTGGAATAGAGTTATATATTCTGCAGACAACATATGTGAACGAGCTCTTAAAAATTGATAGTCTGTGAATAGGTGGAGTCAGCCCTGTACCTCAAATTAAGATGGTGTACATCGATTCGAAAGATAATTTTATTATAAAGGTACGCTGGTGTCTTATTTATACAGTATTATTTTGTGAAACAAACATGAGCTATGCAGAAATCTCCGTTGCTCCATGTTGAGCCATTTAACGATTTACATAGATTAATAATCTAAAGTTAAGCATTATTTCTAATTCAAAAATCTTGGGGTGAGGGGTAAATAACTCTTTCAAATTCAATCATCATGCATCTCACCTTTTTTTGCTCTCAAGTTGTTTTTTTACAATGGATATGAATTAAATCAAAAGTTTAAAACTACCTTCGATGATTGTCTTATCGTATCACACTTTAATTATTGTGATGCGGTTTGTGGCTCGTGTCTGCGAGCTGTCGGCATTGAAAGTATAAAAAGCGTACAGAAGGATTTAGTTTTGGTATTAAGATATAAAACAAATATCTCATATTATTAAGTGAAGTGGTTGGGTGAACATGCAACGACATCGTTCGCCTGTGGCGTATCAATATTTTAAAAATATAACGTGTGTACACATACATACGTCATTCCCCTATATTTGACATAAAGAATAACCTATAGAACTGATACTCATAACATCAATATTAGATACAGGAATGCTATAAAAATATCGAGTCAAATGTTACAAACAATTTTCTTCTTTCAATATCCCACAACACCTTCATGCTATACCGTTTGACTGACAGTACATACATACATACATACGTTGTAAAATTCAAAAGAATGCGTGACAGGTGTTTGCTTGGTGAATAGTGTCCTTTTTTGTGGGTCGTAAGTATTTGTTCTTGTATATTATTAATTTTTGGTCCTGAAGTTGTTAGATAACTTGGGGTGATTCTTGTAATTATGTATTATTGCTTGCTTGATTTACATTCTCTTTTGTCTTTTTGTTTCAGCATTATCATGTGGAACAGATTGATCTGAATACAGACCTTTTGGCATTTATGTTTAAGAATGTTTCCTTCTGGTAATAATGATCATATGTATATATACATATATCACATGTATAGTTAGCCTACATTAACTTTACTTTTTATTGGACGCATTTTTTCTTATTTTAAAGTATAAGAAATCGGTTGTGGCTTGATAATTCATTTTCGGTTTATACCAAAAATGCCTTTAGCATGTTTACAAATATTTTAGATTTCTTATTCTTATTAAATATAAATCTATAATTTTTCAGCATTGTGGTTATAGTGACGAATCTTCATAGAGCTTCTTCCTTCATTCTGGATAGTTTATGAACCATAGCTCCGCAAAATCGTCATCTTCAATTAAAAAGTACACTTACCTCAACTTGAAACGCAAATCATTCGTAGTAAAATATATTTTAAAACCAAATTCATCATAAATTTGTGCGTAAAGTCATTGGTTATGGTTGCTCACTCTCCTTTTTTTTAATGGTATAGAAACAACTGTATAACATGCAACTTAAAGTTAACGCAATTCTTTGTAATGTGTAATCGGCACAGTTATGATAGCTACATATGCAACTTCTTCCCGATAGTATCTTATCAAGTCATTTATTTTATAAGTCTTGCCTAGTAATAACCAATCGGTACATAAACTATAATATACATACATAGGTATAAGTTTTATCTGAAGTTGTTTGTTGGGCTATTTCCATAGTTTGTGGGATTTTTATAATCCGACGTTTCGGCAACTTTTCTACTGTCGTTATCAGGGTAGCTCTGATTTCTAACCGAACTAATTCAGCCAATTTATTGTTATTACATACCATACGTG
Organism: Popillia japonica; assembly: GCA_004785975.1. Classification (NCBI taxonomy): domain Eukaryota; kingdom Metazoa; phylum Arthropoda; class Insecta; order Coleoptera; family Scarabaeidae; genus Popillia; species Popillia japonica. Next base: position 12,149 of record SMLS01056609.1, read on the forward strand.
GAAAAACTATATATATAACATGATATGTCGTATGCGCAGATCTGGATACGCCATGGCCTGCGCAGGTTTTTTATGCGTCGCCAATTATTCTGCCTCTGGTATCGTGGTTGCCGGCCTTCTGCTTAAACTACTTTTAATCATAGGTAACCAGACATATTTGATATCGAGGCTTGATGTACATACTTATGGCATTTGGTGTTGTGGCCATATACGCTGCTTCTTTTAGTTTTTTTATATAATGTTTTTCTATTGCCAGGATTGTCGCTTTGTCCCATTCAATCCTGTGATCTTCTTCCCCGGATTCGCCAAGCGTGACTTCTTCATTTCAGTCGAACCAATTTTCTGTGCTCTCTGATTCTGGCGTGCATTGGTCCGCTTGCTTCTCCGATGTATGTTCTCCCACCCATGCAGTAGTTTTCATATGAAGCTGCGTCTTGATGAAAGTTACAGTAGTTTTTTGGTCTCACCAGTATTGTAGTAACTACTTACGTAGTTTGTCTAGTTTTTTGGTTTTTGAGAGAGAGACAACCAATAGAAGTCCGGCAGACAAATTTCTGATTCTTGTTTCTATGTAGTACTAAACTGTAGATATAATAATTAGAAGACAATATACATATTAGCGTGTGTTTATCTTATTTTAATCCAGATATGAGAGAATACTTTCCGATGGTAATATAAAATAAAAATTAATTGTATTTTCAATGTTTACGCTGTTACAATGAAATTAATCATCTCACAATCAGTCCGTTAATTTCAGCGGCTTAATTGCATGAAATACTAGAGAAATATTCCTGGACCTGCCGGCACATTTTCATTTTCTAAAGGCGCACAGTAACGCAGAAAACCTCATTTAAATATTTCGCTCATTAATCACGAATACCAGTAAAAGTGAGTTTGTGAATGGAAACGCTATTTTAAAATGTATGCCCCTGTAGTAATTGGAATTTTGCGTTGAGTTCTTTCCAAATGTTTGAGGATACAGAAAAACTTGTTAAATGGTTTGCTTAAGATATATACTTATTTCTGCATCATTAAAAGTGTAAATTCATGATTAGTTGATGGATGTAGGGTAGATAACATGTCCGAGAAATTCTGGTATTACTCAAGTAACCTTTTTTTGTAGGTGAATGAACTAATTCAAAGTGTCATCTTAATGTGATGTACGAAAAGAAGTTGCATAAGTAGCTGGTTTTTTACATTTTTAACATGTGTGTGAGCCCCATAACTAATTTAGATGTTTTTGTCGAAAGGTTGTCAATGCGTGGTACGGATGTTGCTTTAACTAAATATCACTTAACAAAATGTTTCCTGCAAGGCTTGAATCTTAAGGCGTACACAATCTCTTATGCAGATGGGTAGCCGCGTAACCATTGCGATATGTTTTTGATTTGCTTAGTTAATATTTACTGATATTTACTTTTTTGGTAATTTTTAGATGATTAGGATATAGATATAAGTATCACTAGTACTTAGTAGAATATATAAATTGAAGTATTAGTCATATTTACTTATTAATATACATATTTGATTGCCGGTGTGGGTCAGGCCGCAAAAATATTTCATTCTGGTGAAGCATTATAAATTAACGAACCGAACATTTCTAAATCCTCTTCTACATTCATTTAGTGAAAATGTAGGAGGAGCATTCCCAGATATTAAATTCTTTATTTTAGAAGAGAGGAATTATTTAGCAGCTTAGGGCAATGTCTTGCTATGGTCGACATGATGTACTCCGACGCGTGGTCTTGAAACATTCCGCTTCTGTTTGGAAACAAAATACTAAGTGAATTTCAATTGTATTACAAGCGACATTTCTTTTAGGGTGACACAGCGAATAATAACTTTCTAAGCTTAAACACAAGGTGTTACCATATTGAAAGAAATTTTCGTACCTGACATAAACTAAAGTTAGTAAAAATATTTAGGAGAGGCGAATATTCACGGAGTTTCTACATAAAATACGGCTTTCAGGAATGTGGGCGTTCTTTTCTTCTATATTGTTACGTTTTAGGGTTTTAAATAATCTTCAGGCGATAATATTTTCACAGAAGTATTTATTTAAACTAATTTAACACTTAAGAATTACTTGGTAACGTAGAACACTAACTAAACTCTTTATTTCAACTAACACAAATTTATATGCACGTTTCGTATTTATATTCACAGCGTCCGTTCTAATTACGCGCTAGTTCAAGACTGCCCCGCATACGAGATTATCACCCTTATATACTAAAAATATAACTTCTAGAATTCTCTACACTAAACTAGACTGTTCTAGAACACCCTCTCTAGAATGTCTCCAGAAAACACGCGAACTATCCATATATCATAATTACAGTGCACTGCATAATCCATTTTAAACGGCTTTGTCGCTAGATGGCGCCATTCGTAACAATATACGTTTTGGTATTTACTACTTCAGTACTGTGCTAAAACTTCAAATGTTTATTGAATATAGAATAGAAAACGTTTTGGAAAATTTTATTTCTTGATGCAACGTTGTTATTAACTATATAATGGTAGCATTATAAATATAACAAAAATAGAACATGGTAGCAGGGAACGACATCGTAATATATAATTAATAAACATATCGAATATAAAAAATAAAATAAAAAGGCATAAAAATAAATATATAAATGGAAAAAAAACTACAAACTTAACATTATACCAGTAATATAAGTTTCACAAAATTGAAAACTGGATGAAGGATATCAGAAGGCCACGGTAATAACATAGACGGGGTAACGGATCATATTGGAAAAAATCTCCGTAAACAAAACATTAGAACTCAGTAGCACGGGTGTTTCTTTCAAATTTTAAAATTCGGGAGATGTGCCCTCCGAACTGTCTGATAGAACTAAATATAGTATTGTTGCCAAGTCATAGTAGGCTTTATATTTAAAGCAATTATACTCAAACATCAAAAGAGGTTTTGATATGAAATATGAGCCAATTTATAGCGATATTTTCACCAAAAAATCTTTTTGTTGCTCTTATCATTAAGAAATCTATCAATAATTATGATTAACTATAAGAAAAAGTGACACGGCAACGGTGTACAATAAAAATCAATAAAAATGCAAATCATGATGACGTAGTACTTTGAGGTTATGAACAAAAGAAGCACAAGTTCCGGGCAAGTTTCGCTATTATTAATTGTTGTTTTATTTTATTAATTGTTATATGTAGTTATATATGATAGGAGCTAGCGAAGTTTATTAAATAATAATTAAAACAAAAAAAACCCAACTTCACTTAAATATAGAATCTATTTTTCTGAATGGCCATTTCGTTACAACTCGTAACTTCATCAGCA
>SMLS01056611.1:0-22781 GCA_004785975.1 Popillia japonica
TTCAATGGAAGAGCAATTCAACTATTTTAGTTGCAATTGAATTGAACCTTGTGATTCTCTTCACTGTATGTTGTAAATTTTTATTTTCTATATATTGTTTTTCTTTTTGTAAAATGAAGGAGGGAATAAATAAATAAATATAAGAGGCACAGGTAAATTAAATAGGAAATCAAACACTCAGACCTGCCTTATGAAACGAAACATCCAGTATCATTGTCTGGAAAACACCATTTTACAGATCCGCTATTTCGGTACGAGCATATCCGACTAAAACATGCTGGACCACAACAATTACTGGCATCAATCCGAGACTCCTTTTGGCCTATTCGTGGACGCGATATAGTCAAACGAACTGTGTACCATTCTATCCGCTACTATAGAGCAAATCCTAGACCTCAGATGCCAAAAATAGGAGAATTACCTCGCGCGCGAACCACTCCCTCATTCCCGTTTGAAACTACTGGTATCGACTATGGTGGCCCATTTCTACTAAAAATGCAAAGGGGACGCGGTGCTAAAATGATAAAGTGTTATATAGCCTTATTTGTGTGTTTCTCCTCTAAGGCGGTTCACATAGAAATTGTGACGAATTTGGCAACAGACGGCTGGGTACAAACAATGCATTAAAGCAATTTTTACGTCAGTTGGAAGACAGTGATAATCCCGTTGAGCAAGAGCTTGCAAATGAGGGCATTGCTTGGACCTTTATACCTCCAAATTCACCAAACTTTGGTGGCTTATGGGAGGCCGCCATAAAACGCGCAAAATTCCACTTATTACGCATAATAGGAAACGCAGCCTTAACTTATGATGAATTTTATACTCTAACCTGCCAAATAGAATCTATCCTCAATTCTCGACCCCTTTGTCCTATGTCCAATGATCCTAACGATCTCGAACCCCTCACGCCCTCACACTTTCTCATCGGCAGAAAATTCACGGCTATACCTGAACCAAATCTAGAATTTATTCCCAGTGGAAGACTAGACAATTTCCAAAGGATACAGCAGCTGCAGCAACATTTTTGGCGACGATGGACAAATGAATACCTCAAGGAACTACAACCCCGCAAGAAGTGGCAGTCGGGACAAAGTGCGATCCAGCCGAATTCTTTGGTTTTAATCCAGGACGACAACAAGCGGCCTATCCGTTGGACGCTGGGAAGAATTGTGCAATTACACCCTGGAGCAGACGACATCGTGAGAGTCGCCACCTTACGCACCACCAATGGAATCTACAAGCGCGTTGTAGCAAAACTTTATCCGCTTCCTTCCGAATAAGGAACTTTGATGTTTCTTGAAATTTATGTTTTCAGTTTATTTGTTATTTATGTATTTCCTATATTTCATTTGAAAGTGTACCCTTTCAACAGAGGGGAGGAAGAGGGAGTATGTTACATTTCATTTTTAAATTATTTCTCGCGCTTATAATGTGGGAGCGATACGCGCACGCGCGAATATTTTTGACATTAATAAGTCGAATAGAGACGAGAGCATCGATATGTAATTTTAATGTGTATAGTTCAATAAAATCAATAACAACGATCTTCGTGATATCATTCAACAATCACCCGTAACATTAGGTATTTACCAGGGGGTAAATACAGTAAAATGTAAAAATAAAGGGTGGTAGCACTGATACAGCGGCAGAAGAGAAAGAGAGTACCTAACTGGAATAGAGGACAAACTCCAGCTGTTATTAAATCGTATAGACGAATAAGGCAGCTTAGAAATTTGGTAATGTATGATAAGCCCGTTTGTTATTCCCTTAACCCAGTTGAAACCATGGAAGATATAGAAGGAGTGATTCATGATGAGCTTGCCAAGAATGATCCAGGTGTGATGCAGAAGGTTCAACATCTGATAGACGAAAGATATCCAGGAAGCGTCAGTTTCTATACTGACGGTTCGGTGTATGGCAACCCCAGGCGAGTCGGGTATGGAGTTTTTTGCCGCCAGTTGAACGTAGCTGAGGCGGGAGGGCTATGCGAACCCCATAACATTTATCATGCGGAATTATACGCAATATTAAGAGCGATTGTAATTGGAAAGGAAAGGCGGGTAGCTAATATGATCATCCTGACGGATTCCCAAGCTGCGATTAGAGGCGTTACCAAGAAAGGCTACAGTGCGGATGCACATCCACTGGTAGTGGAGATACGGAAGACAATACTTGAATATAATAGAGCTGGAAGAATTGTGGTGTTATGGGTACCAGGTCACTGTGGTATCCCTGGAAATGAAGCGGCGGATAATCTGGCAGTGGAAGGAGCCCGAGGAGAAGTCAGGCGTAGGGGAATCTATCCGCTTGACCTGAAAAGTAGTAAGAGGCTGGAAGTTGAGCAAGGATGGGAGCAGGAATTCCGTCATTCGGAGAAAGGTGTTCGGTATAAAGCAGCGTCAAGTGGACAATTGTCAAAACCGAGGTTCTCCAGAATAAAATATGACGGACGCAAGTTCGTAACTTCGATTTGTCGCTTGAGATTCCATCATAATCATTTAAATGGACATTTGTATCGATTGAAGTTGGCGGAATCACCAAACTGTGAGTGTGGAGTGGAAGAGGATGCCAACCACGCATTCTTTGGCTGTGAGATGAGAGAGGCGCAAACAACTGAACTACATCGGGACCTAATGAGTCTTGGGCAGCGACCGCCTTTCAATATATGTGGTTTATTAGCCACCGAAGACATCAGAATACTGCGACGCCTATACAAATGCCTAAAAGTGAACGGAATAAGAGTTTGACCGAATCCCCTATCCTACCATGTATACCTTACCCCTAGCTTTCGCTTAACTTACAATGCAGAAAGTAGTTAGTGCTTGTATGCTTTTTAACCAAAGTATTTAGTTTGACGGCTAATGTATGTGTAGCTAACGTAGTATAATAGTGTATAATCGTATGTAGTGTGCTAACGTGGAAATGACTCATTTTGAAAATTTTCAATGGAGATATGGACGTGTTCCAGGCGAGCTTCATTGCTCAGTCTCCAAGCCCCGTAGATGGCTGAGTGGATCGCACGAAGATTACGGTGCCAATGAAAGAAGAAGAAGAAGAAGAAGAGAAAGAGAGTAGGGATAGTAGATGTATGTGAGTATGTAACGGTTAACGAACGTACAGATAAGTAAGTGGATATGATAGGGAATTAAGAGCTGATATGTTATTTAGTTATTTACGTTATTATTTAATAAAAAGAAGTTTAAACTGAAACAAGGAAAGCAAACACAAAGTAACATCTTTCACATTTTTTCTTCGATATTAGCTAATTGCGCGGCATAATATTCCCGAAAACTCTTGATATTAATATTTTCTTATCATGTCTGTTGGCTTAAAAAAGCCTTAATGGCGAGAAATAACTTGCTGACAAAAGTGTACACAATTACATATCTATTTTATCGCCTGTATTAAAGGAAATTATTTTGAACATTTTCTATTGCTAAGTTAAGCGTGGATCGTGAGTAAAAGTTATAAAAAAAATCCAAGAAGAGGTATGTTACAAAATTTGATATACCTAATTGTAACACTATACTCAATTTCAATTCATTGTTTTCCCAATTACACCTAACGGAATTCCCTAGCCTTATTCATAAATTCCATAACAATAGTTTCGTCTACATCATTCGACCACAACCCAGCTTTCTTAAAGTACGATCCTATAATTAATGCATCTGCATCTTTATAATACTTAAAATTTTTAAGTGTGATTCCTGATCCAATTAATACAGGCATCTTGGTGTTATCTTTTAGTGATTTTAGTTCTTGGAGATCAGCTGCAACTCCTGTTGCAGTTCCTGTTAGAATGATACCATCAGATAGAAAAAACTCTGCCGCCTTTGCTGTTTCCACTAACGAGACGTCTGCGGTAATGGAATGTGAACTGCAAATGTTTCAGTTAATGTTATGTGAGTTTTTTTAAATCACTTATAAATTAGCAAAGCTACAATTATTTCTGTTTCAAAGTGGGGATGACTTGGAAACTGTGATTTTCCTGCAGTACTGCTCGAAGTAAAGCAATAAGATACAATATTCATAGTAATTTCTTATAAATATATTCTTATATTAACTACAAAATCTAATTATTACAGAAAAGCATACCAATTTTAACTTGTCCGGGCACCAACATTAGTCCTATCATAGCAACTTTATAAAAGATACTAAATACTGTCAACAGTTGGAGTAATGACACAAATTACCAATCCTCCCCAGTATATGTTTTGTGCGAAACAGCACTATCAACGTTACATTATATTACGTCGTTTCCTGAAGCTGTTTTCTAGGGTATTTGTTTGGGTGTAGGTTTTTGCAACCATCATTTATCTCAATTACATAGTGATAGCTGTAGGCGTGCAATCTCTATAGAAAACTGGCTTTTGTCAATTCAATCGGTTGTAGGGATAAATAAGTGTGAAACACGTGTTCGTATTGTTGGTATTGAACTTTCAAATGTTTGTTCAATGTGCTGTGCATTATATACTCAACTGCTATCTAATAATAGGTTACACCTGTTAGAATGTACTTCCTGAGAATAATAATAATAATAATTCTGTTTATTGTCCAACGGAAAGCCATTTACAGGACAAATTAACGAAAGTACATACATAGGTACATAATAAGAATAGGCATGACTGCTAAGCACCCAAAACTACATAATAATAATAATCTTTATTCGCCAGAACAGGAAAAGTAACAAATGTGATGACAAACAAAATCTATAAGCAACAAAAAAAAAATCAAATTCAAAGTTATGCAATAAATCATAAGGCTGAATTCGGACAAAGTCTGTTTTACAACTCAGAGAATAAAATAAACAATGTAAAACAAAATTATATATTGATGCTCTAAATCTAATATTCTGCATGTGGATATATCCCAAAACAATATCAATCTAGACATGTCCAACAAATCAAAAAGTTTAATTGTTCTCAACACGACTCAAAGTAAATAAATATGATGGATCATGTGACGCCAGAAATGACCTAAGTTTTCTTTTTAATGTACCTGGCGATAGTGATTTCAGTGTATTTGGTATAGGAAAAAGAAAGCTCAAGCAGAGAAGGCACCTACCTATGCTAGATTCATACTTTTTCTATACGATTTTCTAGAAACTAGAAAAAATAGAAAAAGTATAATGTAAAGGCCACTTCACACCAAACTATACTAGATGCTATAATATTTTAAAAACTCGATCCTGTTCTAGTTTTGTTTCTAAGTTGATACTATACCTTGTTTTTTATTAAGAGGACCTAATCGAAAATAGCGAGCCAAAATATAGGCCAAAGATTGGTTTGTTGCCGGTCATGGTTACACTGCCCAAATTTGCTAGATTTTAACGACGCCATATTGTCGACACAGCTGATTGAGTAAATATTTCGTTAAATATTTTTGTATTATCATTTTGTGTTTCTACTACGATTAAACAAGAAAATCAGTTTTTTTTAGTATTTGATGGTAAAAATGGATACAAAGCCTAGTACAAGTGGATTATCACTATTGCTTCCAAAAAAACATGTTACATTGGGGCGTGGGCATTTCTTTGTACAGAAAAGTTATATTGAAGATGTACAAGAAAATTATTGGTAGTAATCCTACAATAAAGAAAACACAGATAACACTGCAAATTGCAAACAGTTTAGGTAACATACATAAATAGTTATAAATACATATGTATATTTATACTTAACAATAATATTAGGTGTTTCGAAGACAACTGTTTTCCGTATTCTTGGTGAATATAAAGCTAAAGGCCTAATTTCATCACCATTAAAACGAGTTGGCAGAAAGTGGGTGCTACCTACATTGGACGACACTATTAAATACATTATAAGAAGAATCATATATGGCTTTTTACTAAGGAGAACTTCCTACGTTAAACAAAATCTTAAAGAAAATAAGGGAAGATCAAAAAATATCTTCAATGAGTCGTTCAACGTTGCATAAATTAATGAAACCGCTTAATTTTAAGTAAGTTCGGAAACTAATAGTTTAAGTGTTTTATATAATACAGAGTATGTATTTACAGATATTTAAAACGTAATCGCAATAGTTTACTGCTCGAACGTGATAACATTGTTTTGTGGAGACAAAGATATGTATCTTCGATATTAAAATATGAAATGAGCAAAGTGGATTATTTAGACGAAACATGGCTGAACGACATGAACATTTATAGATGGTGTAACTACTGGTCTAAAAAATCGTACCAGTAAAGAAAGACGCATAATTATTTTACATATTGGTTCTAAAACCGGTTTTGTTGACGACGGGTTCCTACTATTTGAAGGAAGAAAAACAGGCGATTACCACGAGAAAATGGATGTAAATGTTTTTGAGGAGTGATTCAATATTTTAAAGAAATTACCTAACAGTGTTGTTGTAATGGATAATGCACCGTACCATTGCAGAAAAAGGGAAAAATACCAACAACTTTAACACAAATGCGAAAATGCAAGAATGGTTACTTCAAAAACAAAGACCGTTTGATCCCTCCATGGTGCGATTAGAGTTGCTGGAAATAATAAATCAACACAAGGAACATTACAATCTATACTCAGCGGATAAAATGGCAAAACAGAGTATCGACAGTGATAGTGCTGTTCAAACAAATTCGTGATGTACTACAAATATAATGCCTATAATAAAATACATATTAAAATTACTGTGCACTTATTTTTTTATAAATGTATTGTATATCTGAAATAGCAAGTGTAAATAACAAGTACAGTGGAGTCCCGATTATCCGAAGTAATGTGGACCGACCCTTTTTCGGATAACCGAATACCTTTTGTAAGCAGAAAATGAGTGCCTTTTCTGTAAAAATATGTATGTATGAACAAAATTTAAACTAAAAATAATTTTTGAAATACTTTATATTAAATTTAAATACTTAAGTTTTTTTAAAATGCATACAAACAGAAAAAATAACTATACCCATAAATACCACATACAAGACAAATATAACACACATATTTGTAAACAAAACAAACGTGGTTATGTTCATAGTGCGTGCGCATAATATTTCGGATAAACGAGTATATAGAATATATTCATTTCGGATAACACGGATTTCAGATAAACGAGATTCGGATAATCGGGATCCTACTGTACATACTTTATTTGATTCTAATACATCCTTTAAATTTACCGCCAAAATAGATCTGTTTAATTTTCCTAATGTGAAGCGGATTTTATCATTTGGTCCTCTTAATAAAAAACAAGGTATAGAACATGCGCAGAAGTACGTTTGGCAGATTGCCCAGCATCGGAAAATAAATACAAGTTCAGTATATTATTGGAAACGCAGGTAGGTTATATTGGTCAAGTTTGTAGAACTTAAAAGCTGTTTAGTAGCGCCATCACGTATTGATTTGTTGTATAATATACGTGTATAAGTAATCCCTAAAACGCGCGACATGTTTAAAAGCACGACGCGAAGCTGAGTGCTTTAAAGGCACTTATACACGCAGATTATACGTTATTTTTTATTATACCTGCACTACAATGCGAAAATAGCAAAAAGAAAAGAAGAATTGGTGCATTTTACAAAGTGGCGTATGGTTCTAAGTTTTAATAATGAACATAGAAACGGTTAGCAATTATTGCTATGTGATTGGTATGACATTTATGTCAAATTTTTTGAATTTAGAATGGACAATATGAGTGGAGAGATTTCTTCGGAAGTTAAACGATTAGGTGACCAAGCCGAATTGAAATTAATTCCACAAAAATCAAAAATTGCATATTATAAAGAATATGAGAAATTATTGACTTGGATGACAAAGAATTACCACACTGTCGACGAAACATTAACGCTAACGCTATTGTGGCGCGATTACTGTCATTACTGTCATATGTAAACTTGTTGTTGCCTAGGCGACTTTAAAACACCCCGGTCAGACCCCGGTGTTTTAATGGCCCGATTTCGCACGCAAATGCGTTCGAGATACCAACATTATGATGCAGGTATAATAAAATAGGAGTAGTATATTATAATATAAGTGTATAATTAAGCCTTTAAAGCTTAGATCATGTATATTACATGGATACTACTATCCCATAAGAACTTATTATCGACTATGTTTGCAAGATGTGCAACGTACCTTTTTCGCATTATCGTTTTTGTGAGTAAGCTATCACCAATGCTGCTGTCTTTCTCTGTACCCCTGATTGTCCGGGAAGCGCATATCGGACATGTCATATGTCATTGGGACGTTTTGTTGACACGACTCGTACTGCTATTTGAAAATAGTTTTTCATTCGAATTATTCCTTTACTTTTGCATTATAATTCACTTTTTTTACATAGTTTTAAGAGGGTCAGTTGAATAAATGAGAAAACAGATTCCACATTTGTTAATTGTTTGAAAATCTAAATATTTTCTTAAATCGTACACTATGCAGTTTGAATTTCGCGGTTAAACTTGTTTCAATTTCACGCAATTTTAAGCCAATCATTTGCCTGAGTGATACAGAGTAAGCAAGGTATATAATGACTTTCATAAATAAGAACGAAAAGGAAGAATATAATTTGTCTCTGCTATGTTGGAAACATGGTCGGAATCCTAACGCGGTATCCACGTAATATACATCAGATATACATGATCTAAGCTTTAAAGCACACGCGACATGTTTAAAAGCACGACGCGAAGCGGAGTGCTTTTAAATAGAGCAAGTGCTTTAAAGGCACTTATACACGCGTATTATACGCTATTTTTTATTATACCGGCACTACAATGCGAAAATAACAAAAAGAATAGAAGAATTGGTGCATTTTACAAAGTAGGGTGTGGTTCTAATTTTTAACAATAAACATAGACAGAGTTAGAAATTATTGTTGATTGGTTGCTATGTGATTGCTGTGACATTTAATGTCGAATTTTGTGAATTTAGAATGGACAATATGAGTCGATATAAGTGGAGAGATTTCTTCGGAAGTTGAACGATTAGCTGAGCAAGCCGAACTGAAATTAATTCCACAAAAATCAAAAATTGCATATTATAAAGAATATGAGAAATTATTAGCTTGGATGACAAAGAAGAATTACCACACTGTGGACGAAACATTGATGCTATTTTCGCACGCAAATGCGTTCGAGATACCAACATTATGATGCAGGTATAATAAAATAGCTATTAATGTAACGAGATTATTATGCGATTTATAATAACCGAGGACGTTGCCAGGCGACGAGGCGCTTGGCGCCGAGTCGCCTGTGAAACGTCCGAGGTTTATATAAATCGTATAATAATCGAGTTGCATTCAAAGCTTTATCGTATCATTGACAACGATGGAAATCAAAAACTGTTTATTGTCATTTTAGCGTGTCATAACCAACGTAACTAACGTATTATAACGTAACTAACGTATTATAACGTAACTAACGTATTATATTTCCTAACTAACGTATTATGAATTGTTATGATGTTATGATATCAATAATATGTAATAGAGGTTTAACTTAAAGTAAGCTTAATGGTCAATGATACGATAAAAGTATTTAAAAAATCCTAGAATAGAATCTAGTATAGAAAAAGTATGAATCTAGCATGGTGTAAAGTGGCCTTTATGTGGCGGCGTGAAAATGAGATTGTGGTGACGGGTTGTAATATTGTGTACGTCCGTACGAAATGTAATTTTATCGTACAAATAGGAAGGTGTCTTTGTAGTTGGAGTTTCATGGAATAAGCATAAAGTCCGCAGTTTACGCCTGCGCCGCATGTTCAACCAGCCGCAATCCTTCAGTTTATGAGATACATGCACAAATTTTCTAATGCCAAAAATATAGCGTAGACAGAAATTCTGCACCTTTTGGATTCGTCATTCTGTATTACAATCGATTGCTGGGTCATAGACAACCAAGCAATAGGCAACCCGTGAAAGTATGCAAGTAATTCTTCCAATCTCTACACAAAAGTTAAAACATACTATACCTGTGTTTCTTTTTTACATCAGTGAATAGAAGAACATGTTCAGCATCAATTTGCTTGCGATACCGTAATAAAATACCAGCACTTGCATCAGAAAATCCTTCATCGGCAATATGGCTAAAAACAAATCCTTCAACTCGAATGAAATCTAAATTGCATGCTTTTGCAATTGCAAGAGCTTCCTTATTCCCACATGCTAGCACCTAAGATAATACCTACATAATCACTGAAATTTTAAAATCTTTTATTAAGTACCTGAACGCCACAGGGAATACTTGGTGGCAAAAAATATTTAATATCAGTACAAATTCTGCTCATCACAGCTACAGTTTCAGGTTGAAAATGTTTCGACTGTACATATGGTATATCATGCATGTTTTCGATTAGGACAGCATCCTAGCATTATAAATTTGTTTTTTATATAGCTAAAGCATATTTGACAATTGTTGCTTACAATACCATGTTTGATGTAAATCTCAAGTTCTTTACGAGCTTTATCCAGAATTTGCTGCATATTACCATTGTATTTTGGAGTTCCTAAAAGCATGTATTTTTACTAGCAAGTATTTAAGATTGTTAAGATTTATAATGTACCTGGTAAAGCTTCTAAATGTATCATTCCAATGACTGTACATTTTTTTGAAAATAATTTAGAAAAACGCATCATATTGCAAAATAAAATTTGTTTGCTCGAGAATGGGTCGAGATAACAAAGATGGGGCAACGCAACCATAGATAAAGTAACGTAGAATGGCAACTCAATGTTAAAAAAACGAGCCTGAAATCGCCCTCTGGTATTTCCTCGGAAACTAAACGTGTCACTGACCAGCAAGGTTTTATTTATTTTTAAAGTAAATAATCGAAGTTAAATGCCTTTATGCAAGAAAGTATGCATAAAGGTTGACAATAATTACCAAACAATATATATTCTCTTATTTTATTACAATAACGTATTACATTGAGATAAGAACAAATTCACTGATGAAAAAAAATGCAAGATATTACTTTGCTTATTATTTTATTTCACCTCTTACATGTATACGCTATCCTTGTCTAACACCGGTGTTACGAATGGTCGGGTTCAGTTTGGTTAACCTTCAGGTGGTTTCAGTTAACTCGAGTCCTCGAGTTAACTCATCAATAGCGCTGAATGCCTGCGGTAACTCACCGCTCACCACTTAATTAATTTATAATAAACAAGCCATGCCTATCTGCAAACTTATTTAAAAACAAGAAATTCAGTGAGATACTTATACAGGATACATATAAAGTTTTCCACCAAATGGCGTTATGTAGAAACGGTTTGAGATTTGGATTTGAGATTTAATGGGAATAAGTCCATAATAAGTCATTAGTCATTTTTAGACGTATGTTTCATTTGTTTTAAGAGACTGGTGGTTGACTGAGACAGCAATCTTGAATTTCTTTAAATCCAGTAAATTTGCGCTCAAAAACATTTCTCTTACATACCTACAAAATGCACTGGGAGCTTCTGCTGATAGACCTATCTGTCATGAAGTAGATGGACAACAATTTGAGCACCTGTTGTAATACTCTTTAATTAAGTAACTGGAGTTTCAAATATTTATATTGGTTTTATTTTTTATTTTATTTGATATTTTGGAACAAATAAGCTTATGATACGTCGTAATCTGTTAAATGACTTGTCAAATGACGCTCTATTCAACAAAGTTTTTAGAACAAAATCGTCCGAAGAGTGCTTATATATTCGCTTTAAAGATTTCGCTATGTACTGGTGCTACATTTCTCCGAACATACCAATTGAAGAGTTCGTGAGAAGGGCTGATGCAGTGATGGATAGGGTATACAGGGTGTCCGCGAAATACAAAGCATGCTTTTAAGGGATGATAGCTACAACGATTTAGAAACAAAAACATATAATACACCTTGGGTCTATCTGTAAGCGTAAACCAGAAAAAAAATTATTTCTCATGTCACAAACTTCGACGCATACTGTACACCGGCAGCTGATTAGTGCAAGATTTACGACGATTACAGGCGTGTGTTCTTGAAAATGGGCAACACATCGAGCCTTTCCTGTAATACATTTTCTCCTGTCTCTCAAAAAAGTCCTTTTTCGGACCACCAATTTATCACAAATAAAAGAAAAGAACTCAATTTTGTAGTAGCCTTTACGAAAGAGCTTAAAGCGCCATAACTTAATTGCAATAATAACATTGTTTTCGTTCAATGCGACTTTCCTGCAACTTAAATTTTCATTTACCGATCGGAGGCTGCTATTAAATACGCCCTTTTCACTCTAACTTCAACATACCATCGATTTTATTGTCATAACATTATTAAAAAAAACGCAAAGGTACCTTTATTTTAAAACATATGGCCATTGACTTCGTACGATACAAGTTCAAGGTCGTATAAACAAATGATGCTTGGCAAGTATCTGCGCTTCTAACGCATACGGGTACAGTATGCTGGAAGACAAATGACACCACGCTTCAATTTCAAAGTATGAAATAATTCGTTTTCATCGTTGTTTTCAGTTATTTTCAACCCTAAATTTTTGATATGGTTTTTTGGTTATTTAAGAAGCAATATGGATGAGTTTTCCTGTACAGTTTGACTAAATAAGGTTTTTTAGAAATAATTTTTTTCTCGTTTACGCTTACAGATAGACCTAAGGTGTATTATATGTTTTATCGCATCATTGACCATTAAGCTTACTTTAAGTTAAACCTTTATTACATATTATTGATATCATAACATTATAACAATTCATAATACGTTAGTTAGGAAATATAATACGTTAGTTACGTTATAATACGTTAGTTACGATGGTTATGACACGCTAAAATGACAATAAACAGTTTTTGATTTCCATCGTTGTCAATGATACGATAAAGCTTTGAATGCAACTCGATTATTATACGATTTATATAAACCTCGGACGTTTCACAGGCGACTCGGCGCGAAGCGCCTCGTCGCCTGGCAACGTCCTCGGTTATTATAAGTCGCATAATAATCTCGTTACATTAATAGCTATTATCGTACCATTGATCATTAAGCTTACTTTAAGTTAAACCTTTATTACATATTATTGATATCATAACATCATAACAATTCATAATACGTTAGTTAGGAAATATAATACGTTAGTTACATTATAATACGTTAGTTACGTTATGACACGGTAAAATTACAATACACAAAGTTTTGATTTCCATCGTTGTCAATGATACGATAAAGCTTTGAATGCAACTCGATTATTATACGATTTATATAAACCTCGGACGTTTCACAGGCGACTCAGTGCGAAGCGCCTCGTCGCCTGGTAACGTCCTCGGTTATTATAAATCGCATAATAATCTCGTTACATTAATAGCTATTTGTTTCTAAATCGTTGTAGCTATCATCCCTTAAAAGGATGCTTTGTATATCGCGGACATCCCTGTATATACAGAAAAAAAGAAGGAATGGGATACATTAATACCAAATCATGTCTCTGGGGATTCCCAATAAACGATAGAAAAGGGAATAGTGAGTAGAGTGGATGACTGCTTTAAATCTGGTGGCCTATAATAATGGGGACACACTGACTTTTTGCCGACGAGACAGCAGAAACTACATAGATGTCACTTGCTCTACACAAGCCATTGCGCGGGAGTTTAGAGAGTGGATGGTCCTGGAAGATAAAAGTTTCTTTGACCATGCGTATTGTAGTGGATTATTTTTAATATAATGTTAGGCTAAGTAGGTTGGGAATGTCAGTTTAGTTTTAAAAAGTCAGTTGAGTTGTAATTTAAAAAATGTCAATGTTCGTTATTTTTATATTATAAAAATATAAATAAAAGAGGGAAATATTAAAAGTGATTTAGTATTTTCATTACAAATTGGCGACCAACAACGTGGGGCAGGCAAATCAGTAAACAAAATGAGTAATAGCAGAAGAGGGAGAAGTAGATCAAATACAAGAAGGGAACAAATTAATCAAGGGGACGCGCAAGAACTTCGAGGAATGACAATATGAGTATGAGTACTATGATGCAAGAAATGAAGAAGTTAATGGAAGATTTAATGCAGAAACAAGAAAAAGAAAGAAAACAGGAGTTACAGGAGATGCTTGAGTATTTTACATCAAGAATGGAAGTAAGAATGACTGAAAAGAAGGAACGAATGAAGCAGAAGGTTGAGGAAATAGAAGAGCGGATATATAAGAAGATAGAAGAAAACAGTAATAAAATGCAAAATATGGAGGGATTATATTCAGAAAAGGTAATACGAGATAGTCAAAGTAAAGAACATTTCATGCAATATAGAAAGAAGATAGAAGAAGGGAATTATAAAGGTTATAGGTTAAAGGACGGATTTATTATTAAGGAGATTAATGGTAAGGAGGTGTATGTAGTAGATGAAGGATTAACAGAGGAAGTGGCAAAGAATTTACACACAGAGTATGGACATAGTGGAGCAAGGAAAACTTGGTTAATGTTAAGAGAAAATTATTATTGTAAAAAAGATTACGATATCGTGAAGAAAACAATGAATGAATGTGAATTCTGTAAATATGCCAAGAGTAAAAACTATCATAATGATAGTGAACATGGAAATATAAATGCAGAACAACCTAGAAATGTGATTGCTATAGACTATATTAGTAATTTAATCAGCACAGAGAATGAAAATAAACACATTCTAGTAGTGGTGGATGTTTTCTCGAAACATGTTAAATTGTATGAAACAAGAAAGTGTAGTACTGATATAATTAGAAATAGATTAGAAGAATGTATGGAAGAGATAGGAAAACCTAAGATAATACTATGTGATAATGCAACATACTTTAATAATGATAGATTTAGAGAATTCTGGAAGTAGAGAAGAATTAAAGTATGGTAAGTATAAGACATCCACAATCTAACCCAGCAGAGAGATATATACAAGAGGTGATTAAATTTATAAGAATTATGTCACATAGAGTACACATACAATGGCATCAATATATAAGACTGGTAGAAGGATATATAAATAATGTACCAAATGTAATCACATTACAAACACCTAAATATATAATGACTTGTGTTAAAGGGGAAAGACTGTGGGAAGAAGAAGGAAACTCGTATATACATTTAAAAAAGGTAAAAGAAAACTTAACTAAATACTGGAGAATACAGAATGACAGGATGAATAGAAAAATAAGGAAGAAAGTCAAATTTGAAGTAGGGAATTTGGTATTAGTAGGAAATTTGCAAGTTGCAAGAGGAAGTAGGGATATATGTGCTAAATTAGTATAAAGGACCATTTTATACGGCAATACTAATTTAGCAATATCCCTACTAAACATCATAGGAAATAACTATGAATTAATTAATACGGAAACAAACAAATATATAGCAAAATATAATATAAAACAATTATATAAATATAAATAATAGCTAGGCGGAGGGATGTTACCTAAAGAAACGTGCTCGAGGAAACTAATAAAATTATGAGGATTTATCTCTGTCCGTGGGATATTTGGTCAGAAAATTTTTGGCTTTTTAAATTAACGTTAACATTTATTTATTAAAAGAACAATTATTGAAAGTACAATTTGAGAAACTAAATGAGCTGCAGAAGTTGCTGAATTTGTTTCCAATTTATCTATATTTTCACTATTTAGTTCTCCAAATCGTGACATTTCGAAAATTAAATTTGAAACTGTCAAAAGTTTTACATAAGCAGTGATGACATTAAGTCAGGTGACAGCTGGGGTGTTATCGCTAGCGATAACATTCCGGGGTAGTTATCAGTATAATCAAATGTTAATTGGATATCCTGATACATGTGACATAAAAGGATTAATTTTGATTGGTCGAAAATTGAATCCAAAAATTTTCAAATAAATTTGAAAATTTTTGGATTCAATTTGGGGAATTGTAGTGGATTATTTTTAATATAATGTTAGGCTAAGTAGGTTGGGAATGTCAGTTTAGTTTTAAAAAGTCAGTTGAGTTGTAATTTAAAAAATGACAATGTTCGTTATTTTTATATTATAAAAATATAAATAAAAGAGGGAAATATTAAGTGATTTAGTATTTTCATTACAGTATGTATACTTCGAGACAACAGAAACCAGTTACTACCAAAAAATCCCCGTTGTATAAGGGATCGTTCTTTTGCGATTGGAACGCTTTCATAACAGACCTTGAGATCAGAATTTTCGGGATGACGAACTCTGCTACACCCTCGCATGAACAGTGTGCCAAAACCATATAACAAGCTTACAAGTACAGCTGCAGAAGGTACAAGGAAATAAATAATGTCTGCTATATAAGCTCATCAGGCGAGCAAAGAGAAAACAATTGGAGGAATCTCTGCAATGATCTTGAAGAACACATATGGGAAGACGGATATAAAATAGCTGAACGGGAATTGAAAAGGTTCACGCCTTACGACATTCCTGTCAATAAGAAACTGGCAATAGTAAGACACCTCTTTATTACACATGATAGCGAGACCTCAACTCTCCTGGAAAGCAGGCATAGAAATGCAGTAGAACAAGCCAGACCTATCACGGCGAAAAAGCTGGAGCAGGCCGCTGCAGACTTAAAGATTGGTAAGGCACCGAGAGTAGATAACATACCTTCCAGAGCCGTCAAACTTGCTGTGCAGACAAATCGGCAATGGATCCTAGGCATGCTGAATTGCTTACTGGAAATTCAATCATTCCCAAAGTCCTGGAAGATTGCTAAGGTCGTCCTGATACCCAAGAAAGGAACGTTACTGGAATTCTCCTCCTCCTTCAGGTCGCTGTGCTTACTCAATACGCTCAGCAAGTTGTATGAAGCCGTAATCAAAACACGCCTTGTAAATCGAGAGTCACGGGGATTCTCGAACAACCAATTCGCCTTTAGGAAATCAAAGTCTACAGTGCAAGCAGTGGAGAAAGTAAAAGCTGTTGTCCATAGCTGCCAGGAGAAGTGGTGCGCACTAATTACTTTAGGTGTACGAAACGCATTCAACTCGGCGAAATAGAACTTGATTGTCGAGAAGTTGGAATGGAGAGGTGTTGCAGGATACTTAGTCAACCTGATTAGTGACTATTTAAGCGACAGACAGCTGGAGGTAAGAAAGAGGTGTGCGAGCAGGAACTGGAGCTGAGGTGCCGCAAGGCTCCCTACTGGGTCCCATATTGTGGAATGCCCTCTTTGACGATATCCTTTACGATATGCGGATAATCTAGCTGTAATCATAACAGCGAGTAACGAATTCGATTTGATCACAAATGGTAACAAGTCCCTCAGGAGACTAAATAACTGACTGGTGGAAAACAAGCTATAATTAGTCCCAGCAAAAACAAAAGCGGTCATCCTAAGGAAATAGATCTAGAGAGCACGTGAGGTTTGAGTTGGAAAACACCACAGTTATTCCTAAAAACAGTAGAAAATACCTAGGTATTCACTTAGACTAGCGCTTGTATTTTGGGGAACATTAATAATAATCATAATAATAATAATAGCCCATTTATTTCATTATACAAACAGTATGAAATACGTCAAAAAAAAAAGAATACACATAGTATTAATAAAATGAAACAATTTGTATGTTTTTTAAAAATTAACTGAAATTCATATTGAAAAACTCGCTGACGCTATATAGGCACTGTTGCACTAGGCGTTCTTTTAATTGTTTTTTGAAGGACTTCAGTTCACACATCTTCAACTTACTGGGTAAGGTGTTATATATTCTTAGGATTTGTGTTACCGCACTTTTATGCACAGTTGTATACGTGGTTTGCGGCACCCGAAGAGTTGTTCTTACACATTCGCGGGTATCATACGTACGAGTCCCTTCATATTGAGAAAGTAGTTCCCAATAATGTTTTTTCCCAAAACACGCACATTCGAATACATATACTGCCGGTAGCGTAAGTATACAGTTATCCTTAAAAGTATGTCTGCACGAATCTCTCTTCCTCAAATTGAAAATGCTTCTTAAGCAGGATTTCTGTAGTAAGAAAATCCTATCAACATCGACGGCGTTACCCCAGAAAATAATACCATACGATAGTCTTGATCCCACATATGCATGGTACGATGACAGCGCAGCCTCAGGATGGACTTCGGTCGATATTGTCCGTAGTGCATATACCATACCCGATAGTTTCTTCGTAAGCATATTTACATGCTCCTTCCACGATAGTGCAGTATCAAGATATAGGCCGAGAAACTTTACACTATTTGTTGATGTAATTTCATAATTATCAATGCTCACAGAAATGTTGTCATTTTTTCTTAGAGAAAACTTCACTATATTTGTTTTGTTTACATTAAGTTTCATATTGTTTTCGAGAAACCACTTACTCATTTTAGCTACTACTTCGACAAGTTCTTGTTTTAGTGTGTCATTATTTATATCCTTTATGATAACGGAAGTATCATCTGCATACATATTTATAAAATGTCTTGTTACATGTGGAAGGTCATTAGTATATAAGAGGAACAGAAATGCACTTAGTACTGAGCCCTGGGGCACACCACTTTTATTTTCTAACCAATCAGATTGGTATTTTTGCCCAGCCGAATGTATTCGCACACATTGCAGTCTATTAGATAAATAGGATTTCAGTAACATATGCACTATTCCTCTAAAGCACATTCTTTCCAGTTTTGTTAGTAGGATGCGATGATCTACGCTATCAAAGGCTTTTGATAAGTCTAAGAAAACACCGGCCACCGCTTTTTTTTCTGAAAATGCTTGCATAATTTCTGTGATCGCCATATAAATAGCTCTTGTGGTTGATCTGCCTTGTATATATGCATTCTGAAGTGGTGTTAAGAGGTTGCATGATTTGGTAAAGTTAACAAATCTCGTCAAAATCACTTTTTCTACTATCTTCGCTACGATGGATGTCAGTGAAATGGGTCGATAATTTTCAATTTTTGTTTCATCGCCGTTTTTATGAACTGGAGTGATTGCAGCCATTTTCAGGTGATCTGGATATATACCTGTCTCAAAGATGAGATTGATCATATCCGCAACAGGAGTACACAGTATATCTGCACAGTTTTTAATCAATTTCGTTGGTAGGCCGTCTGGTCCTGTCGACGAAGTATTCTTCAGAGAAACCATGATGTTATACACCTCCACTGGTTCAGTACTGTACAATACCATAGATTTTTCATTTACAGGGATATACTTTGTATTTACATCGGTTTGAGTACTTAAATTGCCCGTGTTTGCGTAGGTCGTATTGAAGTTGTTGATAACCTGATTTGGAGTGCTCTTCTGATATTCACATATTTTTTCGATATCTAGATTTTTACGATTATTTCGCCCTGTTACTCTGTTTACTAGCGACCAAGTAGCCTTAATTTTATTGTCAGCTTGTAAAAGGTAGTTTGTATTACATTCTTTTTTCCTTTGAAGTATGACAGTATTAATTATATTATATTAGATATGTCCCAATGAAAGCCGAAGGCAAAGCAGCTAATCTGCTAATCTGATGCGCGTTACACCAAATATAGATGGTCCAGGTAAACGTAAACTACTGGTAGAGGTGTGTAGTATCTAAACATATTTAAATTTCACCTAACTCCATAGACCACAAATAGATATAAGATAGATAAGTCATAGCTTGATGTAAAGTTAAAATATGTGTGATAAATAAACGAATGTAAGAATAATAAAGCGTTTTTGAGCTACATTAAACATCAACACTACAAGGTGGTCAACTCAATATCCCTGCAAGGGGCTCTAGTGTAGCAGGATATACTAGAAAAGAAGGTCTACCGCAACATAGTGGAAAGAGTAGGTACAGAGGGAAATGCTGATTAGGGTGGCATCGGCCTTTCGTACCACGTCTACGGCTGCGCTGAGGACTGGCAAGCGCGATGAAACAGTAATGTCACCAATGCGCAATGAACTGAGCGGTTAATTCCGAACTTGGAATTCTGGGTAAGTTCTAGGCGTAGACTAACGCAAGTTCTGAGCGGCTATGGTGTCTTCGGAGTATACACTCTCCGATTTCGTAAGGATACTGCCGACACCTTCATACACTGTAGTAAGGAGGACACTACTGCTCATACGATATTCGAGTGCCATAGATGGGTGTATGCCAAGAATTTGGTCTCTGAAGCACTCAATAGTGAGTTGACGCCGGAGAATATGGCGCACATGACGATGTCTTTGGAGCGGAACTGGGGAACAATTCATCAGCTTGTCGGAGAGATAATGGCGAACAAGTAGAGGAAGGAGAGAGAAAGGCAAGCAACGAGCCGAACTCCTAATCCCTAGGATTTACGGTGGATGGGAGATGCAGGCGGGAACAGATAGACAGCTAAGACAGCCGAAGCTCTCCGAAGATATGTCCTAGAGGACGGTTGGGGAGATGCTTACCTAGGGCAGTTTAGATGGGCCAGTTTCTGGCTTACCAGCCAGTAACGCCCGGAAAAAAATACAACCAGTTGAATAAAGCTAAATAAATGAAGAATTAATATTACGTAGTAAAGTATAAAAACTGAGGCAGCTGAATAAATTGCCAAAAATTTGAAGTTTACGCTTCAAGTTTCGGTAGTAGAGCTTCACAAAATTATATTGATATAGAGAAATTACAGAATCCCAAAGACCTCACTGGTCATTGCTTTCGCCGTATGTACTTCCACAACATTTTTAGTAGACGCTGGTGTCAATTTATCTGAAGCCTGTATTACCCTGTCAAAGTACATCAAAGTTTTACGTCAAAGTTGTTCAAAGTCGCTTCAAATTCCTCGTGTAAATGACCACTTTAAACAACTTTGATGACGTCACATCACATTTTACTTTAACGTTAAAAATAGTTGCTGCAACAAATTTTGTTATCAAAGTTAAAATCATTTGTTGGGATTGTAAAACCTCCATAGTGCCGAGTCATGTGAAGTAATCACTGAATCCCCACTTTTTCAGAGCACATATTTACGTGAATAACATGTAATAACTTCAAATTGCGCTAGAACTGGATCCGTACATTTCGAGAGGTCCAGTTTTCAGCAATCAAGGTCAAATATAGTGACGTACACGCATCGTCACTCCTACGTAAAACTGCACCAATTTTCCCAGTGGAAAACGTGCAATTCTTGCTCGGAGCTAGTGCTTGGTCGAAGAATAGCCACCACCGACTTAGTGCGCACTAAATTGCTGAGTGGAAAACGCTATAATCTCAAAAGACTCGGAGGGTGGAAGTCTACATCAGTGGCAGATGGATATATAGAAAATTCAATTTTATGTACAATAAAATTAACATCGCCAAGAAAATACAGGACTGGGAAGAGAATACTACTATCTCCGGAAATGGCAAAGCGTTAATAATAATAAAGCTAATTGTTTATTTAACATTATTATTATTTATTTAACAAATGATTATTTTGAAAACATATATATATTCGATTAAGTGTCCATATGCATGTATATAAAAATGCGTAACGCTGTGTATTAAAATTTACGCTAGTCTTTCAAAGCATTTAATACTTCCAGTGCTTTACGAATTAAATTTTTGTGTGTTTCGGCATACGTTTCCCCAGTCTCAACAACTGTTGTGTTTTCCTTATTTTCACATCTCAACAATAATACAAATGGATTCTTACGAGTAATATCTATGGAGTACGAAATGTTGTGTCGTTTCAATTCTTGAATCATGTCTTCAATTCTTTCAAATGATCCATCCTGAACCTAAAACGAAACTTTTGTATTCATAGTGTGGTTTAAAGGTAAAATATGTATTAATTTGTATGAATTACATTAAAAAAATAAAAGGTTATTATCTTGTATTATATTAAATAAAAAACTAAATAATCTCCGTAAAGCTTCACTATGTTGTAGTAATGTGCTGATTCAGTTCAAGCCATTCCAACGGTGCATGCTGAAATGTAAAACGACTAGAATTCACAATCTTCCTACAAGCATTCCGGCTATAACTAGAGTCTAGTTATGAGAAGTGTTTAGAAGTCATCAGCCACGAAAACATCAATTTGCTTGTTGATCAGAGCATTGAAGGGGTAATCGAAATTCGTTAATTCTCTACAGACAACTGAGGCGTATTTGTTTGTTAGAGAGAAATGAATCAAATTTTCAATGAAAACGTACGTACATATTATATTACCAAATATAATACTAGTATTAATGCGGCCAAAGAATCGTAATTCCGTTAATGAAATATAGAGTGGCGACACAATATCATTAGATCCAAGAGTTTTAGAGGTGCAAGTACGCAGCCAACCAACAAGTTAGACAAATGATTGCAAAGTCTACCATGTCTACATACATATCTTATTTTACAGACGAATTTGTATTGTCACGCGTCTTCCATATTCAATTAGTGGGAGCATCTATCGCATCTTCACCTACGAAAACCATCTTTACATTTACATAGTATTTGATATTACCATATAAACGCCAACATCCATAAATATTACATGTATACATAGCATTCTCTTAAAAAAATCAGTTGTTAAATTTAAGGGTAACACAATACCTACGACAAAATAAAAATTTCTTTCTTAAAAAACCAGGACAATCAATGGTACAATTACCGGGCTAAATTCTTACATCAAATGTACCACATTGGAATCCTGGTATTTCCTGTCTCAATTTGGTGTTCTGTAGTTCCCAATTTGCGTGATAAAAGACAATATCTTCTGTTAGTCGACAAAAGAAGACATAATAATAAACCATGACCAGCCGATGCTCCTTATAATTAGCGCAGGCTGTTGACAGATACAAAGTTATAACTTATTATTAAATTGAATGTTATAGTTTTTAAAGATAAATCCAGAGGCAATGAAATGGGTAATAGGGGTGAAATAGGTAAGTACTAAGGTCATAAAAATATGTATATATACGTACACTCACCTGAAAGAAGTTGTAGAA
>ML216934.1:0-10814 GCA_004785975.1 Popillia japonica
TTGAGGAATACGATTTTACAATAAATTATGTAAAAGGGAAAGAGAACGCAGCAGCTGACGCATTGTCTAGAATCCCTATAGATTCCAAAGACCTTAAAGATATGTCTAGCAACATTTTTATTGTCACTAGATCTCTTGCTCAAGGAAGAGTAAATCAATCACAGGAGGCGCGTAGTGATGAAACCAATGAAAGGATTGGCCACCCTGGAATTGTTGAATTACTAAAGCAACCTTCAAACTCCGTAGAACTCAGACAATTACACACAAATAATTTAATAACGGGTAAAAGACGTAATAAAGACGTAATAAAGACGGGTAATATTTTGTATGATATGAAATCCCAAATACTGTTTGTAAAGCTAAGCAAGCGATCGGTTCATGCTCTAGACGCAGAATTGAGCTGCTTACGCAATATTTGTATTAAGTATGGAATTCCACAATTATGTATTTTTAAATGTAAAGAAAATGAAGAATTAATTTCCCGTTTATCTTATAAGTCTAGTACACTCAAAAATTACAATATTAAAATATGTATTATAAGCAAAGCTAAAAAGATTGAGTGTGAACAAACTCGTCAATTAATATTAAACGATTTTCATCTTCTACCTACGGGAGGACATGCAGGTATCAACCGAATGTATGCTAATATTAAACGATACTATTTTTGGCAAAGTTTGAAAAATGATATTTATAGGTTTATTAGTAAATGCGATGACTGCCAACGATACAAACATTCAAAGTTACACCTAGAACCTTTATCAATTACCACAACGGCGTCATCAGCATTTGAAACGGTTTATTTAGATCTTGTAGGTCCATTGAATCAGGATAATGACGAAAACAAATATATTTTAACTATTCAATGCGAACTTAGTAAATTTGTAGACGCATACCCTATTAAAGACAAAGAAGCACAAACTGTCGCTAAAACATTCGTTAATAACTTCATTCTAAAATTTGGTATTCCAAAAAGAATTGTCACAGATCAAGGTACTGAATTTTTAGCGAAAGTATTTAAAGAATCTGCTAAACTGCTAGGAATGAAACAGCTTATGTCTACAGCCTACCACCATCAAACGTTAGGATCCTTAGAAAATACCCATAAAAGTCTAGGTGCATATATACGTATACAAATACATAAATTTCCGGATACTTGGAGTGCATGGGTGCCGTATTGGTGTTTCTCATTCAACAATACCGTACATACTTCTACAAAGTATACACCTTATGAGTTAGTCTTTGGAAAAAGATGTCAGTTACCATCGAGTATAGTTAACAAAACCGATCCTTTATATAATTTTGATAATTACGCGAATGAATTAAAATTTAGATTGCAAACTGCCTGTAATGATGCGAGAAATAATTTGATTGAATCGAAAATTAAGCGGAAAAATGAAACAGATAAGAAATGCAATAATGTTAGCTATAAGTTTAATGATAAGGTACTATTAAGAAATGAAACCGGTAGTAAATTAAGTTCTTTGTATAACGGTCCGTACAAAGTTATAAAAGAAGACTCTCCAAACGTTACTATAAAAATAAACAGTAAGTTAGTGGAAGTGCATAAAAATAGAGTGAAAAGATATGTAGATTAAGAAGGTTACAAAAGTACATTCGCTTAGCGCTAAGCAATCAACCCTTCTGTACAATAATGGATAGAATTAAACTAGGATAAACCATATTTAGAGTTGACGTTAAACTTATGTTTATTTTACTTCTTAATTATTATTAACTTGAAAATTTAAATATAGTAATAATTAAATTTTCTTTCATTACGGGAAAGGTGTGATGGAAAAATACTTGCGAAATTATAAAATGCTATCTAATGAAATTACTAAGTTGATGATAGACAATAATTACGCAAGTATGTGTGTCGATGAACCTTCAGTTCATTGCGCGTTATAATGATGATCTTGCTGAATATGAATATAGGAAATATTGCCGGGTAATGAACGGAAGTTTATATATTTTTAAGTTAGTCTAGTATTAGCCTCTAAGCAGATACTATGTAAGATTAAAGAAGAAATAAAAAGTAATAAATGATAACTTAGAAATATTTCAATACAATGGATTGTATATAGCGAACGAAAATGCATAAATCACTTTGTATATATCTAACTGTTGGTATATATCACGCCTATATAAAATATGTACCTTACCGTATATAACTCCCTCCACATATATCACCCTGTATACACTACCACCATGTATATATCTATTTATTCATTTTCACTTTGTGTAAGCAAATGTTTAAATGTCAAAGACTTTTTAATTTAGTGACGTCGCTAATATCCTTGAACTAAGAAAGTACTTTGTTTACATACATATATGTACCTGTGCACATCGTTGAGTTCGAATTGAATCATAGTTGCGGATATGCGTATTGCCGAATTGCTCTCTAACTACAATATTCCCCGCAAGCTCCTGTGGTAATTAATTAAGCGCTAATTAACTGGCGTTTTACCGGTAATAACTAGTATGTTATCCACCGGATGTGTGTAGTTCGAGTAATATCTTTGTTGCTAACAGACGTATAACTAAATAAAGGTATGTTGAGGTTATGTTGTTCGTTTGTCTTCTATCTACAATATTCCCCGCACTTGCTAACTAATTAGTTTTTGTTTTTTTGTCTAAAATTTTCTAAAATTTCTTACACTGAAGTTACTGTCTCTAAGAATTCAATTTTCCCGGTTGGGTTCAATATAAATATATACTATTCAGAAAATTTTCAATTACTATTAGACAGACGAGGTGTATGGTAGTGCGAATACTAGAGCTCGCATGCTCGTCAGGTTCTCGGTTCTTATTTGACATTCGAATTCGTTCTGAATGGGTGCTCTAATGGCATAGTTTCAATGACTCCACAATACCTCTGTATGGGGTCTATCAAATGGTTGGGAGTCTCTGGCGCCCATATGATATATCGAAGTGGTAGTTTCAAGCTATCGTTTAGTCTAAGTATTTCATATTTATTCCTAAAAATGTATTCATATTGGATCAAGGTGTCGTTTCTACTATTGATTCGTTTCATTAAATTTGGTCGTTGCTCTTTTGTGTGTGGTTTCCAAAATTTTCAGCAAGCTTTTAACGGCAAAATTGTGAGGTTTCTATGAGGTTTATGGTCGCTATCATTACAAGATGTACGGTGACGAATATTTTGAGGGCAGTGTGAGTCCAAGTTTAATGACGTTTGTTAGGTTATGTTGTTCGTACTTTTTCGTTCCAAGTTTTCCGATTTCGACTAATTTAGTTCAAATTGCGCTGCCGTCATTACAACACCTACACTTAAGTTACTGTCTTTTCGAGGGTTATCAATTCGAATTTCTTCTAGCTGCAGAGTCATTTTTTTCCAGTCGGATTCAATATGAGTACATGCCATCCAGTAAGTTTTCAATTACTATTAGAGAGGCGAGGTATACGATAGTGTGAATACTATCCCTAGAGCTCGTATGCTCGTCAGGTTCTCGCTCCTTATTTGACATTCGGAGCCGTTCTAAATGGGTGCTCTAATGGCATAGTTCCAATGACACCAAAATACCTCTCTATGGGGTCTATCAAATGGTTGGGAGTGTTTGGCGCCTCTATGAGTATCGAAGTGGTAGTTTCAAGCTATGGTTTAGTCTAATTATTTCATATTTATTTCTAAAAATGTATTCATGTTGGATAAAGGTGTCGTTTCTACTATTGATTCGTTTCATTAAATTTGGTCGCTGCTTTTTCGAATGTGGTTTCCAAAATTTTCAGCAAGCTTTTAACGGCGAAATTCTGAGGTTTCTATGAGGTTTATGGTCGCTATCATTACAAGATGTACGGTGATGAATATTTCGAGAAAAGTTTGAGTCCTAGTTTAATGACGTTTGTGAGGTTATGTTGTTCGTACTTTTTCGTTCCAAGTTTTCCGATTTCGATTAATTTAGTTCAAATTGTGTCGTCGTCGTGACAAGACCTACACTTAAGTTTCTGTGTCTTCGAAAGTTATCAATTCGAATTTCTTCTATCTGTAGAATTCATTTTTTTTACAGTCGGATTCAATATGAATGCATGCCATCCAGTATGTTTTCAATTACTATTAGACAGGCGAGGTATACGGTAATGCGAATACTAACTCTAGAGCTCGAATGTCGTCAGGTTCTCGCTCCTTATTTGATATTCGGAGCCGTTCTAAATGGGTGCTCTAATGGCATACTTCCAATGACACCAAAATATCTCTGTATGGAGTCTATCAAATGGTTGGGAGTGTCTGGCGCCCATATGACTATCGAAGTGGTAGTTTCAAGCTATCGTTTAGTCTAATTATTTCATATTTATTCCTAAAAATGCATTCATGTTGGGTAAAGGTGTCGTTTCTACTATTGATTCGTTTCATTAAATTTGGTGGTTGCTTTTTCGAGTGTGGTTTCCATAATTTTCGATAATTTATAACGACTGGATTGGGGAGTTTTAGGGAGGTCCTTGGTCGGTATCGTTACGCAAGAATGAAGTTTAATTCTAAGTTCAATGAGGTTTATTGCTTTATTTATGTAGATTTCCTGCTATATGTTTATGAATCTCTGAAAGTAGATACCTTATTCTTTGTAAAAGATAACAAAACGCCAGAAAAAATAGCGCGCACTAAAATAATATTAGAAAATTGTTTACGAAAAACTGCAACGAAAAATTACATACATATCACTATGCATGCGGTTGGTGTAAGTTTAGTTGCGTACACTTTTGAAGATTTGTCTAACTTCCATTCACCATAGATGGTACCAAGTGTGGAAGTTGACAACCCAAACAACTTAGATGTAGTTTCAGTTACATTGATGTAGACTAATAGTTACTATATGTAGATAGAATTGAACCAGCACCTTTCATTATACTAAAGCTGAAAAAAGGTAGGAGATGACGGAGAAATGAATACGAGAGTATTGCTTACATCTTTAATATATTTTCGTGATGCTCTGTTTACTAACTAATATTCCCTGATAAAACCTTAGCAATTGCAAACATATGAACCTCAGAATTCACAGTTTACCATCAATTGCAGCTTGTCTTAGGTTCTTCCTAACAATTTTTCCGGTTATAGTTCGAGGAAAATCAGCTACGATTTTAACACCCGCTCTCAATTTCTCCCTATCTAAAACCCTAGCATTTACAAAATCTATTATATCATCTTCATTAACGTTCGAATATCCTTCCTTCAGTATTATTATAGCCATGGGATGATCTCCATCCACAGGATGAGGAATTCCCACAACGGCCGCCTCCTTCACTGCGGGGTGTTCGTAAATTACTTTTTCAATTGAAGCCGGAACTATATGCCAAGATTGGTATTTGAACATTTCTTTTATCCTGGTAGTGATGAATAGGCAGTTATCTTCATTCAAGTAACCGACATCGCCCGTTTTTAGGAAGCCATCCGAATCAAATGCGTCGCTTGCGTCCGCGTTAGAGTAACCGACGAAGAAAGCATCGCTAGAGCTACGTATTCTAATTTCTCCGGATACATTCGGGGGCAAAGTTGTTTCTGTTTCAGGATCGACAATCTGTCAACGTTAAATAAACTATTTCAGTATTTTCAGCTATACATATTTAGTAACAAAATACCTTCATTTCTAAGCCCGGCATCGGCAAACCAGTACTCCCTCGATGCTTCTTAGCTAAACTTGTTGTTCTGGCCTTGCAAAATACTGAAATGAAACCGCTTGCTTCCGTTTGACCGTACCCTATGCTCGCTAAAGAGTTAGGGAAATAAGTTTGGCATTTATTCAGCTGCTCCTCGTTTAATATGGAGCCCATGAAGAATATGTTCTGTAACGACGAGGTATCGTATCCCGCTGTATTCTCTTTCGTAAGTTGGTAAGCAACATTTGAAGCCAAGAAAACAAGTGTGATCTATACTGGGGAAAATAAATATTAAATACTTTCTCAATTTTTTTATTACTCACCGACCTTATATTTCTGAATAAGACTCATGAGCACTTCTGGATCAAATTTTGATATAATAATTTTGCGTCCGCCACAATCGGCAGCCATCATTGTAAACAGATAGGCCGATATCCAATAAAATGAAGAAACGTGGATGCATACTTCTGGTTGCATTTGCATTTTTCTGAAAGAAGATTGGTTACAAAAACAAGCTTCTCTTTTGTTATATGAAAATTTCACTTTGCAGAGTATGCGCCCATTAATAAACTCCGATGGGAGCATTTTATTGGTTTAGGCATGCCAGTTGTACCGCTACTGAAGAATAATACAGCTGGGCAATTTGTATCCCGGACAACGACAGGTTTAAATTCATTTTCGCCTGGTTTCTCAATTAAAAACTCACTAAATGGTATATGCTTTGTTGTAGCTCCCATCACCACTACTGATGGTTTACAGCTAAGTTGGCCACATATATTTTCAACCATTTCTACTGCGGACTCTTCAGCAAAAATTATTTTTGGTTGAACCATACGTAGCAGGTAGACGGAATCTCTCAAAGATAACGATGGATCTAAATGGGCGATCGCAATGTTGAGAAAACTGGCAGCTATGACTGGTACTACACTATCCATGGTATTGACGGAGCATATAGTGATCACCTCACCTTCTTCCAGTCCCATTTTTCGCATTTCTATGGCGGTTCTGACTGATTTTTGGAATATTGTGGAATAGGTTTCGGATCGTCCAGTTTTGCCATCAATCTAAAAAACTTTGCATTAAGTGGGGACACAGAAACTTGACACAGTAATAAAAAAATATTAATCTCACATCGAAGAACTTCTTTATATGGGGTGTAGGTCAAGTAAAAAGCTGCTGAAAGCTACCCCAAAGGAATGAATGAAAGAACTCATAGCGTCGAATAAAAATGTTTTGAACAAAATGGAGACGGTCATAAATATTAGTAGTGGTACATCAAACACATGCACCTCTATATTCTTTTAGATCATTTCGTTATTTCTGTCAGGGGACTAAAATTTAAAGCGCAATTCATCATCGTCAAGCAGCCATATTAGCCTTTAGAAACATTTTAGGGAAGCTGACAACATGATTGGTGAACGTCAAGTAAACTCTAGCGTATCTGACAACATAAGTTTAAGGCATCAGCGTTGATCCAAAAAACAAAAAGATGCACAAAGCTGTCAACGACATGACAATTCACAGAAATCTCGGCTAGATACCTATGAACTTACTAATGCGTTGGGATTTGGGATCTATGCCAGATTTCTGTCAACTGTCATGACGTTGATAACGTCGTGGCCGTAGCTGTATACTTCTTCAATCAACACTGATAGTAAAGTAAATAATATGGAGTAAATGATCTGAAATCTTGCACGTGTTTTAGTTATCTTATCATTCATACTTTTTTGTCTATTTGTATATTAAAAATGCATGATGTATGCACATACATACATATGTAGATTGTTACGAAACTAAAATGTGTCTGAAATAGTGAATAAATATTATATTTGCATAATGACTTTAAATTATTGCAGATTATTTGAATTTATAGTATTAGAAACTTTTAAATTTATCACATTTATGCATTTATTAAGACAAATATTCCCAACATTTTCGGTTGTAGTAGTTTATTCGCTGGTGCGGCCTCAGAGGCCTAAATCCAAGGCATGTATATACATACATATATACAGGGTGGCCCATTAGTGTGTGGAAGTGCAATAACTTACTTCGGATAAATTATATAAAAAATTTTTTCAAATAAAACTTGTTATTTGCGCAGATAGACATTTCTAAAATATATTGCGATATAAAGGTGTTCAGCCTAAGCGATACAACATGAAGTAAGCTTTTTTAAAAATAGGACACCCTGTATATTTGTTTACCATCTAATTGAGTGTAAAATTCTGCATCTAGCACTGCCTTTTCTTTTCTCAGAAATGGTGACGTTGACAAGTTGAAGCGAAAAATATTAAAATTTGACGAAAATTTGTGCACTATAAATGCTGCCTAGTAAACGTTATTAGTGATAAGCAAGTAAACTTATTTGGTCATTTCGAAGGTAAAGGATGGCTGTAATGTTTGAACCGAGTAGAAGTTTCGTTTGGGGTTCGGGATGTTTTTTAGATAAGCATTAATTCAGGAGATTTCAATTACCAAAAACTTAATATTTTTAAATGGAACAGCCAATAAATTATTATACCATCTTATAAAACTTATTTATCCCCTCAAATTATGTCTGTATAATGTATTCTCTAAAATTGACTGTTTTTAAGAAAATTGCATTTTTTGTTTCTGATTTAACAATACTCGCATTTTTAACAAGTAAACTCTGAATGTGACGTTTCAAATACTACTATTTTCGATAATTTTTTGTGACAAAATGACACCAGTAAATTTCTATCTTTAAAAACTGTAATAAAATTATTTGGGTATCTACAAAATTCAAAACAAACAAATTAAGGAAAAATAAAAACAACAAATAAGAAAGAACTAAAAACGTTAGATACCCAACTATTTAACAAAATGACCACCATTTACCTCCATACAATAATGTATGCGATCTTCAAATGTCCTACTAGCACTTCGGAAAACCTCCCTATTTCTGTTCTTCATGTCTTCTATAGTAGTCGCGGGTTTGTTCTTTGACGTAACCCCATAAAAAAATCCATTTTAGCATACATAATTGAAAAAATCTCTGTTTTGCTGAATTTGTTGTTGGGCCCACTAACAGAAGGTTGCCCGATTTTCATAATCGTCATCCAATAGTTCCTGCATTCGTTGTATATGGTAAGGATGCATTCTGTTGTGAGACAGAATTCTTTGGACGACAGAACGACTTATGCGGTTTGTTTTGATATTTCTCTTGTCGAGATATAAGGATTTTCCGTAACTTTTAACATTACAGACATCTCGTTGTCCTGTCACATTGCAGTCTTCAACCTTTCGCTTTTCTCGTATGCTACATACACTACCAGTTCTGATATCTCTTCTCTTGGCTCTCTTCTATCAGGAAATTTCTGTCGATAAATCCTTTGATCGAGTAAACAGTTTTTATCACTTTCAACCAGTACAAAAATCATATCTGTCAAGTCTATCGGAAAATTCATGATTCTAGATACTAACTAATCACTCTGACTTAATATGTGAAAATGTCACAAGTAGTATTTTAAACGTTACTTTCAGAGTTTACTTGTTAAAAATGTGAATATTGTTAAGATATAAACAAAAAATGCAATTTTCTTAAAAACAGTCAATCTTAGAAAGTACTTTATACAAACATAATTTGAAAAAATAAAATAGCTTTATAAGATGGTAACCGAACCCCAAACGATACTTCTAATCGGTTCAAACATTTCAGCCATCCTTTACCTTCGTACTTACCAAATAAGTTTACTTGCTTTTCACTAATAGCGTTTACTAGGCAGCATTTATTGTGCACCAATTTTCGTCAAATCTTAATATTCTTCGCTTCAACTCTGAATTCCATAGTAAACAAATATACAGTGTGTCCTATTTAAAAAAAAGCTTACTTAATGTTGTCTCGCTTAAGCTGAACACCCTGTATATCGCAAAATATTTTAGAAATGTCTATCTGCGCAAATATAACAACTTTTATTTAAAAAAATTATATAATTTATCCTAAGTTATTGCGCTTCCACACACTAATGGGCCAGTCTGTATGTACATACATACAGTGAGGGAAAAGTATTCATACAGTAAGCAATTTAAACATAATGGCAATATATCTTTTCGCTCAGTATTGTTCCGCAAATTTATAATACAGTAAAAGGTAGCAAATTTAATAGACAAGATAATATATAATTTTATGAGAAAATAAATGTAATTTTACAGAAAATAAAAAAATTCTGAAATAATACATACATAATTTTAATAGTAATAGTAATAATATATTTTATTGTCATCAATTCCTACAGGAACATGGACATTGTCAGAATAAAGCACATAACATAGAAAATACATATAAAAATATAACAATATACACTTGCACATTTAGTTTAAAACAAATATTAAAAATATTACACAGGACAATCAACTTATCTGTGACTAAGATAGTCGTCAAGACTGTAAAAGACTGCTTCCAACAGAAATTGTTTTAGCTTAAGTTTAAATTCGTTTTTATTGCCATTTGCAAATGATTTTAATTGCCTCGGTAAAGCATTATACACCTTGGTCGGCCTAAAATGAGGCCCGTTTTCAAAAAACTTGGAATTATGTACCGGTACCGAGAGGTCATTATGAGGTTGAATGGTTTTATATACTTCTGAGTTACGTGTAAAGGCTGCATTATTGTCAGTTTCAAATGTAGCAAGCTCATATACATATGTATGTAAAGGCAGAGAAGCGTCAAGATATCCAACTCCCATTTCCACACAATGAACGTATTATTTGTTTTTGAAGTATAAAGATTCTCTGAAAAGTCGAAGATGAACCCTAAAATACAAGTGCATATCGCAGTCGCGATTCAATGTATGCGAAGTAAAATGAGAAGAATATTAATACCGAACAGCGCAGTAGATAGCTTTTTATGGAGCTCTGCACAATGTAAAGTCCATCTATTATTAGGCCTAAGAAGTTAGCGTATGAAGTTTCAGGGATAGATTACTTATTCAGTTTTCCGAATACATTGAATACATTTTCACAATCTTTAATATATTGCGGGATAACCATCCCCCGTAATAATTGCTTCTAACCGTTTCGGCATCGATTCACCCAGATTACAACAGACATTTGAACTTATTGTATACCATTCGTTCAATAAAAACCTTTTTTAAGTCATTTTTATTAGAAATTTTGTTTTTTGGCCCGTAACTTCAACTTCTGCCACAGATGCTCTATGGAGTTAACATCTGGTGATTCTGGAGGCGATT
>SMLS01056625.1:0-15820 GCA_004785975.1 Popillia japonica
TATGTTTACATTCTATTGCACATGAAAAAATCAGTAATAAAAAAGTTATTTTTTTGTACCCAACAACCTTAAAGGCAGTGAAATTACAACATTAAACCAGATTCCCAGTTACGCTAATTTCGCAAAAACTATTCAGCATTAAACTTTGTGATAGGAAAAGTTAACAAGAGTGTGCAACAAGAAGGTAATTTTTGGGCTGAGTATTTAATTTTATGTTTCGTATAACCAAGATTTCCTCACCTGGAATAAAGCTCAGTAAAAAAAGGTTTGTGATTTTAGACAGATAAATTTAAAAAAAGCTACACGAGTAATCTAATCATACTACAAATAACATCTATTTTTAACTACTTTG
This sequence comes from Popillia japonica, assembly GCA_004785975.1. Taxonomy (NCBI): domain Eukaryota; kingdom Metazoa; phylum Arthropoda; class Insecta; order Coleoptera; family Scarabaeidae; genus Popillia; species Popillia japonica. The sequence continues at coordinate 353 of SMLS01056625.1, forward strand.
ATATATTAAAACGCTATAGACAGCAAAGTTTAGAATGCAAAATTCAGAATCGCAACGAACAATCAATATTTTACTGTAGTGTTGTCTGCATATACATATGTATTATATTATTTTCAGAATAAATAGAATAGAAGAAAATAACTTCTAGCTAGCTAAATAAAGTCTTATATCAAAGATATTGTAAAAAATGAAATATCCTATTGTAATAAATCGTTATAGTTTAGCAACTAAAAAGAAAAGATTGCCAATAAGTATTCCTTGAATTCAAATCGATTCGTTGTAGACAGATTTAGGCGGAGTTTCTCTTCTTAAACCGTCTGACTTGCAGTTTTGGTAGTACAGTGTGGTATATCTCTTCGTGACCTCTGTGCGACTGTAACTACACCGTAGTAGAAATAAAAGCAAAATGTATAATTTGCTTCCGGAAAGGATTTAATTACATGAAAAATTAAATTAATATTTTATAAATTTACATTTTCAGGCAACATTACTTCTTCTACGTATCTGCTTCCATGTAAGTACATAAAGGAAAGAATTTTTATAATTTAATAGTGTGTATAAAAACTTTTAAGATACATATGTGACATGTTTTTTAGATTTAAACGAATGCAGAAATACTACAGTTTTAACAACACTGTTTACTGCTCCTTACATTCAAGAAAATTGTTGCGTTGTTAATATTTAAGAAGCTTACTATTAAACTTACGTTGTTTGTTGTTAACTTTTGATTTGAATAATATTCGAACAAAAAATCTTGGATAGCTTTAAGGTCTTCTAGGTTATACTGGTACTTACAATTAGTAGTAAAATAATTTAAAAAAATGAAAGGTAAATTAAGGTTAAGGTAATTTATTTAGGCAAGTCTGATGGGAATAAGTTGTTATTTCTCAAAGAATCATATTGCTGAAATTATTAATAGTACTTCCCACGTATGAAATCACGAGAAGCAGTTAACAATATGTAAGTTAAACTTAAAAACAATTATTATTAGACATGCAACGAATATTCGGCTACTATTCGGTATTCGGCCTATTCAGCTACTTTTATCCTATTCGGTCGAATACCGAATATCTAGGTACTATTCAGCCGTATACCGAATATTTTTAAGTAAGATGTTTTGTTGTAGTCCGGTAATTGATAAAATAATAATATTTATTTTATAATAATTTAGGTCAATTACAACCTCTAATTCGAATAAATCGATCTTTATTCGAATTAGAGTGTTGTAATTGACCTAGTAATGGAAAAAATATCAGAAAAATAAGATAAGTACAAAAAGGTCATAAAAATACATATACTTACTAATTTTATAATAACATATTTTTCTGGTAATCATTAAAGTAGTATAAGTACATAAACAACTTCCGTATTATAAAAATTTACATAAAACGATCAAATAAATGTCTATACACTTGAATTACGTAATGAAAGTTTAGAAGTGCAAAATTATACATTTTCAGGTACATAGTACCTAGCTTATTCCTTTTTTCTCGTCAATGCGCCAGCCGAATACTTTTGGCTAATATTCGGCTATTCGACGATAAAACCCGCAGAATATTCGGTATTCGGCCGAATATACTATTCGTTGCAAGTCTAATTATTATTTTACTAATATAATATAATTCAGCAGATCTTGAAGCCCCAAGATGTTTTTCAGAATAAAATTTAACAACTTTGTTCAATTTAAACCTATAGGGGATTTATTATAATAAACGAGTTCTCTGTAGTGTTCCGCAAATAGTAGTAATAGTAACAGTTATTATATAATAGAGAATAAGAAGATGAATAAGAAGGTTACTTCATTCTTACGAAGGTGCCTATCACACGTTTCGTCGCTATAATTAATTAATTATTAATTCAAGGCAACCAATCTCCAGATCTAGCCAAGTTAGGCGAAAAATGCCTCCCTTCAATATATTTTACTTTCCAAAAAAAAAATAATATCAACAAACCTCTGTAGCTGCTATGGGTTCTCTTTCCCCGGTGCTAGCTAATATTTTTATGCTAATACTTTTATAGAGGCTTTTGATAGCTATAGCTGTAGAACATGCTAAGCTGAACCGAAAACATGGTTAAGGTATATTGACGATACGTTTATCATCTGGCTTCATGGCAAAGGCACCCTCCAACATTGTTGGACTTTTTTAATAATCAACATTCCAACATCAAATTGACGATGGAGATTGAAATAAAAGGTTCTTTAGCTTGCTTGATGCATTGGTTGCTCGTCTACAAAATGGTCACTTAGGACACTCTGCGTAGGAAACCCACAGATACGAATCGATATCTTCACGCCAACTCACATCATAATCCAGCACAAGAACAATCAATTATGTTCAGTTGTCCACCGAGCAATTTCAATTCTCCAACTGGATAGTGTAAACAAGGAATTAAAACTGCTCTTATTCAGAATAGATATAGCTGCATCAATACATAAAGGGCTAGAAATAGATACTGTCATTCACGAATCCACTACCCGCGAAAACACCACCCTTCTCTCCTATGTTGCCGACGTTACTGACCATATCGGCAGAGTTCTTTGTAAGAAAAACATCAAAATCATTTTTAAGCTCAAAGATCCTTGTCATGCCTTCTTCTATAAAGGTATCTATCAAATTCCCGATGATTCTGGTTCAGAATACTTATACATATGTAGGTGAAACTGGATCCACCGTCTAGTATTTGGAAGGTGGTCTCTTGCGCTTCAACGGCCAGTGCTGTGCAGTGCACAGCCGTGTATATACCTCTGTAGAACAGCATTGCGTGGTTGACCTGTCGAGTTATCATAATCTTCTAACATCTTTCACCTACCAGAAGGTTTAAAAGTCGAGTTACCGTCAGCGTCTGGTACTCTGGTACTGAGTACAAAACTCTATTTTCGAGTAAATTAAAGTGGAGGATAAAGGTGTGGGAAATAGTATCTAAATGTGGCATGTTGCTACACATAGGATAAGTGCAACGACTACGGTGAAGCAGTAATTCTGTATTTTATTGTCGCACAAGCTGGGGTTGACATCATGTTGTGACACTTTTTCTATACAGTCTGTTTTCTCAAGTAATTGTTGTTTCATTTATGTCCTGCTGTCGCTGTGCAATATTACGGATGATAGTTTACATAGCAATAAAATTTGTTCACTATACAAATTATTACAGAAAACTTATTGTTACGTGTATGGAAGCAAAGTATTGTAACAAAATATAATGACATTTAAATATTATAGGTAAATTGTTTATAAAATCTGCGTCGAGAGGGCGCAGAGCGGCGGAAACAGCTGTTTTATGCATAACAAGGAGAAATGTTAAAATCGGTTTGTATCAACGAGTTCAAAATTTAGTTTACTACATGTAAATAATTACGATTAACAGATAAATCCATCAAAGTCTACTATATTACGAAGAGATATACATATGTATAATACATATCTGCCTATGCAGCAAAAGACAGTGACGTAAAGTAGTGATGATATTTTAGTTTTGCGTTGTATGTCTTCGAGAGTCTCACAAAGGAAAACTATATTTGATGAGCGAATATTTTATCTTACAAACGATCTTATGCATCCAGTTACAATGCGTGAGAATTATTTATAGAAAAAGAATGAAGATGAACTATCATAATGGTAGTTTTAAAGTTCAATTTTGAATGTAACCTGGTAAGTTTGGATATTCTGACACAGATTGAACTGCTTGTATCGTATCTTCAACGCCTGTTGGCGATTTTCTAAGCCTAATACTAAAACTTCTAGAATGGGATGAATTACAATAAATTGTGATGTTCATACAAAATATGAAATTCGATTGTTTCTAAGTAAAATTATCGTCAGTTTTATCTTCATTTCTGTACAAACAATATATCAAAGCCTATATTTTAAAATTCAACATACCATTACTTTTTATACAATTTATATGATTAATACAGCGACAGTGTACAGTGTAGTATGGAAGTATGGTAGTAGATGGTAGTATGTAATTCTGAAAATGGGTATCTATTGCGGTTCTCGTTTCGTATCGACACTAAACTGATTTTAGCAGGCGTTTGTTTTATTTTTGACAAGAAAATATAACATAGTACTACTACAATTGTTTTCAACTTTCATTTATTCAACATATAGTCAACATTTTGTCAAGCTATCCACGGTTGTTTCGTAAGTTTTAATGTACGGTTAAAGTGATAAATTGAAAACTATTAATAATTATCGATAAGTACCTATTAATCGTGACTGCAACAATCGGTTAATGTAATACATAATAGCTTGAAGAATAATCACTTTTCCCGGTTATTACGAATAATTTGTTACCCTGTTTGGTAAAAGCAAATAAACACCGCAATTTGTATCGCAAAACAGTAAACGTTAAACATTGTCTTTTTTTACCAAGATGGCGGAGAGTGTAAATACGGTGTGTGTTAAGGGCAAACACGCAGATGAAAGTGATAACATTTTAAAATTCCACGGAGGCTGTAAAGCTTTTATCCATTATGTCTATAGTGCCTAATGGTTTTGGTACACTCTAAAATCCTAGGTATGGATAAAAGAATAGAGAAGCTTCTGTATACGAAAGGCAAACAACATTGAAAAACCAAACACTATCATTAGTAGATTAGAATCTAGCCTTCTATCATCCCACCAAAACCAAAAAAGAATCGAATTCTTCACGTAAAACTATAAGCCCGGTCAAGAAAAACAGCGCAGCGGTCGCTAATAACATTAAAACGTAGGCGTAAACATTAACCAGACAACAAACTAATCAAAAGGAAATGCACATCTGACAGAAGTGAATAACCCAACCAAACACTGAAACAAAAAGAAGTGCAGCTGGATACATTCAACGGAAAAACGAAAGATTGAGAGATTAAGATAAGAAAAGAATGGAGATCCCAAAAAAATAAAAACAAGTCGACACAATCTCAGTTAACAAAAGTACAACCTCTATCCTTCAATAATCAACCCTACAACAATCGCTACTACTACAACGACAGTTATAGACGACATATTTGTCAACATCGATGAGTTGAAAGTTACTGTTGGAAGTCTGCTTTATCAGATCAGGATGCGCAAGGAGGAGGAAATGAAAATTACGAGAAAAATATTCCCGAAAGCAGCGCGAGAGGTCATTAGAAAGGAGTCGGCGATGGAAACTTGGGACGAAGTGCTAAGTTCATACGAAGTTAACGTAGGTTCCAACAAATTCCTGGATATGGTAGCTAAAAGCATGGGTGCTAATATAAAGAAGAGGATGGTCACTATCGGAATCAACAATAAAAAGTTGTTGACAGATAAAATAAAAGTAATGTCTAGAAAAAGAAGTCCGTGTAACGGATGAGGCCGTGCAACACGATAGACATGACAAAAATGTACATATATAATGAGTACTGTAAAAACGTAAAAAATCAAATAAAATTGTCTAAGAAAAATGTATACACTCAGCAAATATTAAGCGGCGCAAATAAAAATAAACTTGGAACGTCATAAAGGAAGTACAATGTACTAAAACAAAATTTAATATTTCAGATTTTAAAGATAAATATTCGAATGATGAAAAAATGTTCACATCCATGCTTAAGTATTTTGTGCACCTGCCTGTGCCTGATCCAGCTATAGAAGAGATCGACAGAGTTGCTGACACCTTCGCTATTTGTCTTGAGCTATAATGACTTGCGCGAAAGTGTGACGGTGGGCGTTGACAAGATACCAACTACTTTGTTGAAATTTTGTGTGCTTTGGTCGCGTCACTATCCCATAAAATAAATACATCGTTTCAGTCCAGTGTTTTCCTGAAAGGCTGAAATATTCCATTATAAAATCTATCCACAAAAGAGCGCCAGATATATAGTTTTGAAAATTATAGGGCAGTAGTGTTGATACTTGTTATTTCTAATGTAATTGAAAAATAGTCTATACAAGAATAGGGAAGTCCGTCTAACAAAACATTTTATGTAAAAACCAAAATGGTTACATAAAAAGTAGGTCTACAACCGGGGCTATATTTTATCTACTTCAAGAGATCATAGAAGGACTTAACAGAAAAGAAAAGTTTGCCTTTTTATTTATGGATCTATCAATGGCATCCGATTGTGTACATCACAAAACACTGTGTCAAAAGATGGAAAGACTGGAGTTCAGCGGACGAGCACTTAATTGGATAAGATCGTATCTATCCGGCCGAAAGCAGTGTACTATGGCATATACAGAAACTGGAAAGGAGATTTTGTCAGAATGGATTGAAGTGACATATAGAGTGCCTCAAGGTTCAATTAAGGGATCGCTTTGTTCCTACTTTATATTAACAATTTACTATTGTAAGTTATTATTTAGTCGTAATTGACAAGTGGTTCGCATCAAATCATCTAAAACTGAACTTAAAAAATACAAAATTGCTTACATTTTGTGATAAGATACTCCACTAATTATAAATTACGCTAACGAAAATTTGGTAAACTGTCAAGAAGCAATGTTTCTTGGTGTAATGAAAGTGGACAGTGAACTCTCGTGGAAGTCACACATTAACTACATATTTGGCGTCGTTACTCTGTCATAAGCACTGTTACTGTTTGAGAAGAATTTCGGAAAGTATGGTATTGAAGTGAGTATTAGTGCGTAATACGAGTATGCCTGTGTTGATTCGTGCTTCAGATATGGCGCCATATTCTGGGCAAATTCAGTTGAGACAGACTGCATTTTTAATATTCAAAAATTTTGTATGCGAGATATATTTAATACAGGGCGATCAAAAAAGATTGTCCTGATCTTACACTACTTTCCACAGTACCTATACTAATACTTGCATCCAATGTTCTACCTGAAGTTAGCAACTTTGCGATTTTTGGTGGATTTCACTAAATAATATGTCATAACTGTCATTTGCTGTTCATAGACGTACGTTACTTGTGTTTTATGTTGAAGAATTTATTATTTTTGCATTGGAGGTAAAAATCAGTATTTTTTAATACTAATCAATTGACTGAAATCTGTAAAAAATGCCGCTTACGCTAGAGCACGATCTATTTATTGTGGAGGCGTACTTTAGAAACGGTGAACGTGGAGGTAATGGACAATGGACATATTCAGTGGCACGTTGTGCAAATGAATTCATGGAGCAATACCCTGATTTGCAAATCGACGATGAAAGTCTAATTCGTCGTATTCCCAGGATTGTCTCCCGCTTTCGATCAACAGGAAGTGTTTGCAAGGGCAAATCAACGGGTCGTCCATCTGTTATGACAGAAGATGTTGTAGAAGATGTGCGTACACGCCTGGAACGCAGTCCTTCAAAACCAGTACGTCAACTCGCTCAACAAACAGGTAAACATATTCTGCATTAAATATCGATGTGTAATTTATTTATCATTTTTCCTTGTTCTAGGTTTATCATATGGAACTACGCATACTATTGTTAGACGGAAATCGCACTATCACCCGTACAAAGTGTCTGTCGTGCAAGAGTTACTCCCACCAGATTTTGAAAAGCGTGTAGAATACTGCCAATGGTTTAACTTAAATTTAAGGAATGACGATATGTTGGATATAACCCTCTTCTCCGATGAAGCATGGTTCATTTAAGTGGTTACGTAAATTCACAGAATTTTAGAATATGGTCAGCAGAGAACCCTCATGTATTCCACGAAACACAATTGCATCCTATAAAAATAGGAGTATGGATTGCAATGTCCAGAAGGCGAATTGTCGGTCCTATTTTTTTCGAGGAAACTATTACTGCAAGACGATATCGTGCCATTCTAGAAGATTTTGTAAACGAGTTGCATGACGATGAACTACGAACAGGGTATTTTCAACATGACAATGCTAGTGCTCACACAGCTCATGATACGAGAGAGTATATTAGTCAATTTTATGATGATCGTGTTATTGGGTTTGGTCGATGGCCTCCTAGATCACCCGATTTAACTCCCCTTGATTACTTTTTGTTCGGTCATTTAAAAAATATGATATATCGTAATCGAATGCACACGTTAGAAGAATTGAAGGAAGCAATAAGGACAGCAGTAAACAAGATAACTGTTGAGCAGTTAGTAAATGGGTTTAACAATATGAAAAGAAGAGTGGACACTTGTTTGAATAATAATGGAACACATTTCGAACAACAAGTTTGAAGTGTAGTAACAATGCAACTGGTGATTCATGCTTCGCACCTTAAAGACAGTAAAAGATGTAATAAATCAATAATTATGTAGTGAAGTGTATTTCATATCTATAACTAGGTGTAGGATATACATATGTATATATTATTGGAATTATATTGTATAATTTTCCTGAAATTTGAACAATTCTTATTGTATATGCTGTACTACTTACATATGTGGATAGTTACAAAATAAAGTAGAAAATATGTTTTATTTATGTATTTATTTGTTCTGTTTGCATTTTCTGCACTACTTACATTCACAGATCTGCTAGTTTTTATAGTTAAAACACATAAAATCTGTCTAAAAAGCATCGGTTCAATTGCGAATACATATTTTATGTTTCTTTTTTGTTGGTGTTGGTAAAGTAAAATGTAAAAACCTTTAATCGAAAATTGTAAAGTCAATTAAGTTTAATCATACAGATATATGTGTGATTGTTATATTTACAGTTTCTCTTATTTCTTTTAAATTCCATTTCGTACAGTTGTGTATAGTAGATTGCCTAACTAACTAAAAAGACTACTCTTCATACAAAACATTCTACGCCTATGGATAACCGCGGGTCAAAATGGATGCAAATATAGATATATGCATCGTGGAAAGTAGTGTAAGATCAGGACAATCTTTTTTGATCTCCCTGTATATCAAGTAGAGATTCGTGTAAAAGTTTTTCCAAGTTCTTTTTTGGACATTAGTGTTAAACTGTTTCAACATTTTGCTGCCTTGCTTTTTCAGTGACTGTCTAGCCGAATTTCGAGCTTTTAAAATTCGTTGTGAACATACATCCATTGTCGCATTGGCAATAGTTGATCTTCAGCTTGACTTATTGTTAGTGAATTATGTATGTTTATTTAAAACTCAAGACACAAATGTAATAGAATTTGAAATAACATCTAAGTTTCTGGATGTATGGTCAGTATTTTCGTCACTGGTATGCTCTAAGTTAGTATCAATATCTTTAGTTTGAGGTTCAAGATGACTACCAGATTGATCTTTAAGATTGACTCAAAGTTCAAAATAACTTTCGAACGTTCGCCGCAGCAAGATGGTAGATTCTGTTCGTGTTTAAGGCACAATGAATACGATCTAGCTGCTGACTGTCGCTAATGCGCATGCTTTTCAAATACATTTGTTTAAGTGTGATACAGCGCATGCGTTTACGGTAAAACCATGATACTCCCTACTGCCGCATTGCATGCTACGTACTCGTTACGTTTAGTACTACTTCCTGCTTCGTCACCGACTCTCTTGCTTAAGCTTTATTAAATTTGCCGTGGATATGAGAACATTATTAATAATAACCGGCGAATGCCATAGTTTTATTACTTTAACTGTCTTGTAGATTATTATTATATTTACAAATTGCGGTGTTTTATTAATTTTATCAAATAAATTAACAAATTATTAATAATAACCGATAAAGGTAATTATTATTCCACCATTTACTACATTAACCGATTGCTGCAGTTATTAATTATTAATAGTTTTCAATTTATAACTTTACCCTTAACATATACCTACATATGTATACATACATATATACAATTTTTCTCTTTTGTTGAAGAACAATGGTACGAAGTGTTAAATGTATATAATTGTATTATATGTACATATGACAACATTTATAAATGTTTACATTCAATAAGATGAGTTACTGTTACCAACGGATCCCTTAGTACCGTACACAGATGTGTGACGACACGCGTCCAATAAAGGCGTAACTATTTTTTTTTAATATTGCCAATTATATTTTTCGTTTATGTATATTAGCACAGATGTTGATTTCATTTGTAGAATGCTGTAGGTATTTGGGAAAATTTGGATAATTTTAGGAAATGTTAGTAAGTAAGTAAGTAAGTAATGTATTTATTAGTAAAGCTATTATTATATACAACTATTACATTTATTACATTTATTTAATTAACTATTTTACGCTACTACTACATCAAAATTTATCTAGATCAAATGTTTCTAAATAAATACCAGAAAATAACATAATAATTTTTATTTCCTTTTTTCTTTCAAACCGATCAAGTTGCAGAATGTGTGACTAAAGAAATTAATGCAAAATAGTTTATTTAGTTAGTTCATTTAGTTTAGCTTCTGTATATTTGTCAAAATCACCAATCGAAAGAGCAGATTTGCTCATTAAAATAGCCTCAGGAGGTTCATAGAAAAGATTAAAACCTTGTAATTATGTATTAGGAGGGAGATACACACCAGATAAGTAGAACGAATCTCAATAGAATTTATACTTAATAATAACATCAATTAATAGAACCAACGAGCTAATGGAAACATTGTCAATTTCTTCATAGGAGATTCTATTCGATAAGGCGACAAAAACATCACCCCCGTAGAGCACTTAACAGCAAAAAATTTCCTATCTCGCCACACCTTATGAGCTAGGTACCAATTCAGAATCACTAACTGAGCCATCAAACCAACTTTCAGTAATAGCGATGAAGTGATGACTCACATGCAGCAGTGAAGAAAGTGAGTTTTTTTTTAAGACCACGTGAATTCTGGTAAGCATTAAGTGCAAAGCAAGTGCCGTCCGAGATATTTAGTTGACAACAGCGAGAATTCCGTTTTTAATTGCAATTTTCAAGTTTGCTCTACCTATCGAAATATGGCTCACCTATTGTTTTTTTATGAATCTGTACTTGCATTGGAGTCTGATCACGGTATATGTACCATTTGGAAAATTTTGATAACTCTTTCAATTTAGAACTGTTGCGGAGAATCATGTGAACAGACGGCTCGGAAGAAGGCTAAGTTTAATTGGTCTGTGACGCTCAGGAAGGGTTGCATCGCACTTGCCAATTTTAGAAACTTGTATAGTTGTATGCTTGATATTCAATGTTAAACAAATATCGTTCACCATACGCACATCAGTAGCGACCTGTATAGCATTGGTACCGGACGCAATCTCGTCCCACCCCAAAGAGCATAATATTAGTTTTACGTTGTTTACGGTCTGATATATCTTGTATAATGCGTTCGGAATCAAGAAGAGAATTAGCTGATGTCGACGGCTACAAAATTCGATTGTTTTAATTTTTTTATCTCATCTTGCAACGGCACAATCACGGTTTTCAAACCGTTAAGATCGTTGCCAAGCTATATGCAGATCGTGTGTTAAGCAGACATTTTGCAAATTTATGACCACCAAGATCACCTGATCTTAACCCAGCGGATAACTGGCTGTGTGATTATTTAAAGTGTTTAGAATAGAACTACAAACAACTACAAGATTTAAGAAACAATATGACGGAGCAAATTGGTGCAATTCAACCAGAAATGTTACGGAAGTCTTTGTACTATTTGGAGGAAAGGTTGGTAATCTTACAAAAACAAAATGAATGTAATACTGAGCAATTTCCATAACTGGTTCTAGGCATACTAAATCTCATTACAAGCAATTGGATTCTACAGGTAATTCTGGTAACTTCAAACACCACAAATTTTAATTAATTGGGGATACGTGTTTTGGTGACACATGGGTCATCATTCTCAACCGATTACCGAATGAATTAGATTTCGTTTACGTTTTTGTATTATTGTATTAAAAAGTTATAATAATTTAAAATATATCTCTTACTTTATGATAATTCCATAGTACATGTTACATAGGGCTATGTTACATAGAGTCGGGCAAGATGTCTATTTTTGCCAAACAAAATTCACTGTAAAACCAACTATACAATAATAAAGACTTGGCGTTCTTCTATACCCTCAAGATATGGAATTGTAAGTATTTTGTAGTAATAGTGTCACAACTCGTTTAGTTATTGGTTTTCTTTTGCAGTGTTTTACAATGGATTAAAAGATGCAATCGTGAACATTTACTCAAAAATGTAACCGTTGGACGAACTACGCATTTCTATGAAGATTATATTGTGGCAGCTACAATGCTAGATGTGTAGAGGATAGACTTTGCACACAGCATTTTGCTGTGTAATATTTTCATACTAAAAAAACTAAAATTTTAAGTACATTTAAACGATTAGTATAAAAGGACCTATACATATATGATCGCAGTACTTTTGTTATAAATATACATATATGTATGTACTGACTCTTACATACCTACTTGTTTTATTTATTAAATATTAGTTTAAAGTCCAAAGTCCAAAAGCTTGCTGATTATTCCTTTGTTACAATGGCTCTAAAAAACATCTACAGATTATTGTTGTAATAGTTGGGAGTATACGATTACAGAAAAAGAGTTTCATGGAATAAAATTCTCAAGGCTAAATGTACTGTAATAATGGTTGCTTTGTCATTCTTATTTCTTCACCATACTCTGATAACAAAAAAGAAACAATTTTGAAAGGTAAAAGTTATATAACGAATGCTTTTTAAAAATATTTTAATTCTAAAGAGGAAATATAATCCGTGACTAACATGTTTCTATGAAACGTGAAGTTTCAAAATATTAACACACAGATGTTACAACATGGTACAAAAAGACAAGAAATTCAATGTTCCCAAACGATGCTACATTGCTAACACTAGAAAAATCAGTTGTTGTCCTTCCTCCTCCTTCTTATTCTGTGGTGCAGTGTTTAACGTGAAAACATACTAGAAAAGACAGTGTGATTTGGGCAGGAACAGTTTAATATTTCTTAAAAGGAAAAAACTTTCGTATTTTAATGGCTTTTAAAATGTCTACTTGAATTATTGCTGAGATACATAACAATAATAAAATAGTTTATTTTTTGTTTTAATAGTGCATCGTTGTTATTAAAATATCAAAAATTATCATCAAAGGATTATGTGTAAACTTCATGGTAAACAAGAGGACTTATTTAAACTGAAACACTAAAAGATGAGAGAAACAGGTAATCAATGACAGGCAGTATGCCGATTACAAAATGGAGACAGAAAATGGAGATGAGAGTGGAGAGAAGTGGTGGAGAGAAGTGGTGGAAGAATAGAACCCTATGTATGTGTGTGCATATATAATCCTTCTCTGACAAACAGCTGCTCAAACTCCAATTTTTCGTGGATGCAATGGTGCTCCCACAAAAAAAATGTGGCTTATTTGTGCTTTACATGCTCATATTATGCAAATTTACAGAGCCAGAGAAATGATACCATGATTTATCAGTAAACATATCCTTTTCGAGACCTGGATTATGAACAACAAACCGGTCAATAAATTGTTGACCTAATTTTTGTCAAATGATATCGAAGGCTTCCACGGTCCGAGTCTCTATTACGAGGGTTTCCGGGCGTTGAGCGTGTCATGGTTTGTAAAATATATACAGTACAGAAAAATGCACAAGATATACAATAAAAAAAACCGACATTTCGCTGTTAATGTAACTGGCTTCTTCAGGAGCAAGGGGCCTCTGAGGGAAGAGAACGGTGGAGGGGAGGGGGAAGTACCAGAAGGTCACGGTAACTCGACTCATAATACAAATTCTTGTCGTTTTGGTTTATGTACATGTTCCTCTGCCAATTGCCTAGGGAAGCCGCCAGGCAATTTATAAAATTCTCTTCGTTTTTAATTGTAGGTCTACTACTACCCTTATTGCGATGGATATCTGCAAAATCTTGCAAAAATCTTGATATGTATCTCTTATTGAATGAACCCATTCACCATTAATTTTACTGCCATTTCTAAAATATATGTCAATCAGATACCTAATGTTCGGTAAATACAAAAGTCAATTATTAAATAGCACAAAGATGCAGAGAATTTTTAACTTATCAATTGGACTTTGTAATTATATGCCACTTTGGGGGTTAGTATATATTCTCTAATTGTAAGCTCAGACGTGACTGGTATGTCTATCTCACTTGCGTAACTCGTATAATATCAAAACAAATTATGTTATTGGGTTTTTGTCGTGTAAATTCGGAACCAGTTGAAATTTCCTTCAATTAATTCTAACTATATTATATGTACACTCTCCAATGGACGTACTCTAGCGGTCGGGTGACCTTGGTTATAGCAATTCTGGGTACCCAAAGTCGCCCGACGGTTAGAGTACGTCCATTGGAAGACGTTATTGATATAAACCCGCTGGCTGGGGGAGACATTACTTTAGAAAGAGAGTGTACATATAACTCATTAAAATGATGCTGTATATTTTACGGTTTACTAGATCTCTGTAGTGGCAGTTGTAAGTTCGACTCACACTGTAAAGTGAAATTACAACTTTTGAAAGTTACATCCATAATACGATAAATGAGCAAATTTCACTATAAAATATGCTGAAATAGATACATTCTAGTTGGTCTCCAGTGTGCCTTTTCGCACTTTACAGTCATATATTGACAATTTTATCGCAATTTAGATTTTTGTCTGAATTTAAAAAACGCGTCGTTTCATTAATACGATAATTTCCTGTCTATGCAGCTTCCATACACTTCTACCTTAATGTCGAGGTATTTATAGCTTGGAGGTGTAATCAAACATGAATAACGTTACACAGGTTATTAATAGGAAATACCAGTGAGTTTGTCGGCATATGCCTATATATTATGCATATTAGTTTGTGACAAATTTGGTTTTAATTAAGGGGTAAGCTATAATTATAGCCTTTTGTTACACCGATATAGATGCAGTGTATATCACGCGAAATTAATTATTTAAACAGAAATACGCTACGACCTATTAGTCAAAAACGAATTATCAACATGTATCACATTATGTAAGTAGGCGCTTATACATATTACAGCGCTACGTCTCTCAGTTTTAGAATACTCTTTTTTCGAAAATTGTTCCGAATAAATTGGAAGTATTGAATGAAAGTAAAGTGGGCTAGAATAGGTAAATGTTGTGGTTTTTCATTATTACAAGAATTACCTTTAACATAATCGAGTAAAATTTTTACTGCCTAATTTATATTAATGCTTTTCTTTTTTCAATTAGATGTATAATGACACACATTAAAAAGTTCGTTTTGCATGTTTCTTTGTACTAGATTTTCAAACGACAATGTATTACTGATAATTAAAGTTTGTTTTGTAGGGCACGAATCGTAAATTGGTTAAGAAAGTACTCGTACAGTTCCATTCAGATACAAATAGTGCACACATTTACATATTTCTTAGAGTGGTAACGCTTGTACTTACGCACTATTACATGTACAATTTTCACCTTTCTGTTTTATTCGTATCAACTATGTAACTTATCAAAACTGTAAGCTTTCATATTGTTATTGATAAGCTTTTTATGTCTCCTTCAATTTTATGGTGGCATTTTACAATTTTCTTATCACTTGCATGTTTTTTACTCTTAACTACACTTTATAATAGACATATATATGTACACTCATGGAAAGTAAAGATTGGACACGTTCAATACGTTG
>SMLS01056628.1:0-49825 GCA_004785975.1 Popillia japonica
TTTTTTCAGATCGTCCCGTATTTAATATGTATGAGTACGGACTGCGAGAAAATGGTATCGCATAGTGCCGATAAGCAACTGCTGGAAATAGAGAAGAAATATCCTGGCTTCATTCACACGAAATCCTCGCTAGGTGTCCGGCTGTCGTACGAGTTGCAGAAGATATTCCAACATACGGAAATCGTTCGCGGTTTTCGGGTGAAAGAACAGGGGGAATATCCGACAGCTCTCAACGGTTATTTGTACTCCATTCTTCGTAATTCCCGACAACAAAGACGTGCCTTAATTTTAAATATACTGAAGCAATTCGACGATCAAGCGGTTAGTATGGTAGCTCACTCTTAGACCTAAAATTAGAGATTTACTTTAGTATGTGTAGAAAAATGTGGCATAATCTGGGAGGAGTTGATTGTGGGGTTGCTGCTCATTTTGTTGGAAAATGATCTTAGATATTTAAAATGAAACTTTCTCAGCAATTTATGTTTCACTTTGATGAATATTGGGCTTATCGCATATACTTAAAATTAAATGTCAAGTAATTTGGGGATATGAACTCCTAGCAGATACAAAACAGTGACCTGTTGGGTAATTTTTAAAATCTGTGAACGCATTTTTCTTTAATTATTTTGATCAAATGGAATGAGTTGTAAGCGATAGAATGGCGCATTACTTCTTCGTCACCATAATAATCTTTCAGTTTAAATATTCATAAATTTATTGATGATTTAAATTTAACAAAGCAACAGCGAAATTTATTTCCAGGTGGGATGGTGCTCCACCCCAGAATTGACACGATGAAATGTATTGCATATTTTTAACAGATACTGATTTAACGTAATTAGTTTTATGTACCAAACATCGACAAATTACAAGAACGCATTTGTGATATAATTAGCAGTATTACTAGCAGAACAGTATCAAACACAAGAACGAAAGGAAAAAAATAACAAAAAACATTCCTTCTTGCATCTATTGAGCTGGAACTGGGCAAGCTATCAAACAATTTGTAAATCCTTTTTTATAGACGATGACATTTTCTACAAGAAAAATCAGCACTATTCTGTGTTCAAGCCATAGATAAGAGATAGTATAGATAGGAAACTACAATCGTTTGCGCCGGGACTTTGTTAACAGCACACTGGCGGTCTGAGTCACGTACTTACTCAATTAGCGGATAATTTAAAATTCTATTTTTAATAGGCGTTTGTTTCAAGTAAAGTTTGAAAACCGTAAATTTCATGTCCTGTACCTAAGCACTGAAAAGTGCACAGATACAAGGCGGCAAATTTACGGTTTCAATCCCCTTGAAATAGTCTACAAATAATGTAACGTTAATGCATTCTTACCTTCATACATACTACATTACTAATTGTGATATTTATATTTTAGAGGTAGTACACATAGAAAAACACATTCGTATTAAAAAAATATTTATAGTAAAGCAAAGAACATAGACATATCATAAAACAATAATATATAGATACATTATGTTCATTGTCTTCCAAAATAAGCTTTTTATTGCACACTTGCTGCAGCCATAACGAATACAACTGAAATTTACGCAAACATATACATATGCTTCATAAAATAAAGGAAGAACTTACGTGTGAATTCTTTGGAAACCCATGCATTTTTACAGCTGTGTTTGTATTCATGCACGTTGACACGCAACAATAAAACACCATTGTGTTATACAGCCAAAAATGGACACGCAACAAATACGCTAACACCAAGCCAGACAATCAAAAGTAAATAAACACCATCTAGACACTGTGACAGTTATCTGTTGTTAGGCACGTTTGCCATTTTACCGATAAATAAATTTCTTGATAAGTGGCGACATCTTGTGGTTAGTCCCAACTATCTTCCGGGGAAGCGGAGAAAAGGGGGCTGTGAACCGGTATCTCCCTAAGCGTTTCTACCCCATGGTTCAAGCTAACACCTTGCTTGGCAAATTAAATGCAAGTGTTCAAAACGTCGAGTTGATGAGTTCTTTTCATTTTGGGAATTGATCTTCTAAAGCCAAATGTACTGCTAGAAATATGTACTTACAGTTTTTCTAGTTTCGTCTTTTTTTGGTGCAATTAAATTGAAATTAACTGATGGTTCGTCATCACACACATACAGTCAGCCAAAAAATTCTCCACACACTAATGCGGTGCACCGCATTTTGCGGTTAGCCGCTAGTGCGTTGTAGGTCTTACAGTCGACCGCACATTGTAATACATCTATCGGTAGATCGAACGTGCACACTCTATATATGTACATATGTATATCCGATAAATTTCCTTCCACTCTTCTATGATTTTCGAGTTCTTTGCTTCTAACCTGATGTTTTTTAACCCACCGCTTTAATTCTTTTCACTGGTGTTCTATTGGATTCACGTTTGATGGTGGTGTGTGTGCAGATATAGATATATATATATGGCTCTACGCCCCGAAAGGAGCTTCGCCGCTCAGTCGCGCCGAGCTTTCTAGATCCTTTTTGACTGGATCAGGTCCGTAACTTTATTCACTCCAGACGATCTCTTTTGCTTTTGTAGCTATTGCTCTCCATCTCTTTCTATCCTGTACCACCGTCATCCATCCGTCTTTAATTCCCATCTTCTTCAGGTCCTCTTCCACCTCATCTATCCATCTTATTCTTGGTCTTCCTCTCACCCTTCTTCCATCTATCTTCCATTCTGTCAACGCTCTTACATGTTCCTCCGATTTTTGCCTATATACATATGTGTCCCAACCACTTTATCCATAACATTTTTATATGTCCTAATATGTTTTTTCCGTCCAGTTTCTCCATTATTTCTTTATTGGTTCGCCTTCTATACACCCCATTTTCCAGCGGTACACCCCCAACATCCTTCTTATTATTTTCCTCTCCTGGATTAGCAGCATTTATTCTCCCTCTTTTTACATTGTCATGGTTTCTGCGGCATAGGTTAATATCGGCCTCAACAGAGTTTGGTATGTCTTTACTTTTGTTCTTTTAGAGATCTGTTTGTTCATGAAAGTTTTTTTATTTGCGTAGAAGGCACTGTTCACCTGTTGTATCTTTTGCTTTATTTCTTCCAGTTTGTCCCCTGTTCTGCACAACGTTACACCTAGGTATCGGAACTTGCCTGCACTTGCAAAAATGTCTTTACTAATCTTTATTGATCCATCTATTTCGCTTCCTCCAATCTTCGTATGTTTTGTTTTGTTTTTGTTTATTCTCAGCCCTATTTCTTCACTCTTTGTTTTTATGCATTCATATATTTCGTCCAATATTTTCTTTTGTTTCGCGACTATAACGAAGTCGTCTGCGTACGCTACTATTTGTGCTCCTCGGTTTCTTACATTACCTTTATTTAGGTTCTTAGTAATATGCTCTATTATGATGTTGAACAGTGTTGCGGATAAAGCGTCTCCTTCTCTGACCCCCTTGTTTATTGCGAATTCCTCCGTTAGTTCCATGTTAGTTCGTATTTTTGCTCTTGTTTTATTGAGTGTCAGTTCTATCAATCTTTTAAGTTTTGTGGGTATACCTATTATAGGGTTCTCATTAGTTGTTGTCTATTAATCGAGTCAAAGGCCTGCTTGAAATCTATGAACATTATGTCTAGGTTCATCTTATATTCATTTCCTTTCTCGATTATTTGCTTCATTATATGGATTGGGTCCACCGTAGACTTTCCTTTCTGGAAACCATATTGGTAGTCCCCTATTATGTTGTGGGTGTTTATTAACCTCCTTTGAATTATTGTCGTTAATATTTTGTAGACTGTGCTCAAGAGTGTGATTCGTCTGTAATTACTGCACGCCATCCTGTCCCCCTTTTTGTATATCGGTATTAATCGGTATAAATTTTCTCTTGTAGTGCTTCTCCGCCGTATTTAATCATCTCGTGATTAATTCCGTCATTTCCTGGTGCCTTTCCATTCTTACCACTATTTACTATTTTTAACACTTCCTTTTTTGTTGGTCTTCCAATTTCTTCGTCATCTATGGATATGTTATTTTCATTTTCCGTTGTCTTAACCAGTTCTGTTTCGGTTGTGTGCAGATGCTGGCGAAAATTATGGGTCATCCTTTCACGTACAAGCTTAGCAGTATGTTGGGGATCATTGTCTTGTTGGCATAAACAACGTCTCTAAATTGTCTACTCCGTTGGTTGACATGCACGCTCACAATAAAATATCTCCTCCAGGCTTCACTATAGGACAAACATTTTCAATATTCAAAGCTGTATTTTTCCCCAACCCCTACCTCGTCTCTCTTACCCAAAACATTTGATTTTGTTTCATAACGAAATTTAACGCTTTCCCAACAGTCGGTGGGTTTTTTTTAATGGGTTTGAAAACGACAAAAATATACATTGAAATCGGAAGTGTATGGAGACTTTTTACACTGACTGTATGTCTACCCTTTTCTATATTCTTATGGCATTGAAATCCTATACGAGGGGTGGCTAAAAAGTAATGCACCCTTGTTTAAAAGAGATATTCACAAAAGTAAAAAAAAAATTAAAGAACAATTCTTTAGCTATAAAATTATATATCTGTTTTTCCGCGTAGTCGCCATCTCGCTCCACACAGCACTCCCATCGCAGAACCCATTTTTCAAATCCGTTCCTAAAGAATTCTTCCGGTTGTTTTCGTATCCAACTGCGTACAGCGGCCTTCATTTCTTCATTATTGGCGTATCTGTTTCCCTTAAGGTCCCTTTCTAATAGAGGGAATAAGTAAAAATCACACGGAGCCAAATCCGGGGAGTATGGAGGATGAATAACAACATCAAATTGCAGGCGCTCCAACGCTTCTTGAGTGACGGGTGTGGTCTTGCATTGTCATGGTGCAGTAAAACTCGGTCACTGGTGCATCGTACCCCCCTCCAGTACACCCCTTTTCGCAGTATCCCATCATCACAGCTCCTCGAGCGTCCCAGAAAACAGTGCGCAACAGTTCGCTGAAGGCATTGTTTTGAATTTTTTAGGCTTCGGGGAATTGTGATGTCGATACTCCATATTCTGCCTTTTTTCTTCAGGGTCGTAATGACGAATCTTGGATTCGTCATTACGACAACTGGAGATGAAAGTTGGCTTTCATCTCCAGTCACAATTTGGAAAGAAATTCGTCTCCTTCGCATCGATAACGTTCGAAAAGTTGTTCACAAGCTTCTTTGCGTTGACGTTTATTTTCTACTGTACGCATACGCGGTACCCAGCGTTTACAAATTTTTCGATAGCCCAACTTTTGAATAATGAAGCCTATTCTTTCTTTTGATATTCCTAAAGCATCCACGATTCGTTGTTGAGTGATTCTACGATCACTTTGAATGAGATTGTCGACGCAAGAACAATGCTCATCATCGCTGGCAGAAATTGGTCATCCACTGCGTTGTTCGTCAGAAACATTCAACTGACCTGGCTCGGCTTCAAGAACTTATTAGAAAATGGAATAGATGAGTGATTGTGAAACTATGTCTGGTCCAATCAGACGATGAGTATAACAGATTATGCTGCTTGTCTCTAAAGTTGATAAAACAGGAGACCAAACACGATTCTTCGCAATCTTCACTTTCAGATGTGTCACCATTTTCTGAACAGGTATTATCACCAGAACTAACAGCAGCAAACTCTTACCGATGCTTTTCCATTCGATCATCTGAAAGCAAACGCATTTTATTAAGAACCACGCAATTTTTTGCATCAACAAATTAAATTACGTAAATAGGAACTCAATCCAATTAGAGAATATACAAACAGAGATTTTCCTCAAGTAGTAGAATTTTTAATTAAATAATTACTTTAGATATCTTAATTCCTTAGACCGGTACACCGCTATACTTACAATCTTTGCGTTTCAGCGGACGAGCTTATCGTACATGCTGTACTTGGCCGATAATTTAGCGTATTTCCCGTACATGGTACAAGACGAGACGCTATTCATCGTCCACCATATCGACATCATGATATCGGTGTCTGGAACGAATCTGTTGCAATCTTTCAGAGAGGTAATGTTCTGCAATTTAAAACGCGTCCCGCTAATCTTTAACTGCTTCAGGGATTGATAATGACGGATCCGCCTAAAGCTACGGCAGAGATTACCGAGGATGTAGAGCAAATCTGTGTGAACCAGGTGTCCGCGCTAGATGAGGACGACGACGACGAAGACCAATTAGTGGAACGCGTTCCGGAAGACGTTTCCCAGTTGCAGGCATGCATAACGGCCGCGCAAGGTTGTCTTTTATTACTCATGCTTAAGCAACACATCAAAGATGTATACGGTTTAAGCGACGGGTAAGTGCCCGCTCTAGTTTAAAATCTACACGACACGTAATCGCATTTATTTTGCAGTAAAATTCAGCAATATTCACCGTCGGAGCCGGCGAAAGTTTACGAGAAGACCGCCAACCGTAGAAGTAACGCGTTGTTCAATCCGAAATCGACCATCAACAAAATCAAAGAAGGCAGCCCGCCGGAATATTTAGACCTCGAAGGTCGAAAGGATCTCATTAGGCAGTATTTAGATGTGAGTATTATTGATATGTTTACGCTTCAGAGAAGAAACGGGTGTATTGATTGTCGTTTCGCTTGCAGTTCAAACAGCTAATGCTTCAACTCGATCCGGACGATCCCGACGACGAGGAAGGTAATAAAGTGTTAACAGCTTTAAGCGCGGGTGCACCATCAGCCACTACCGTGACGGCAGTACCAACAGGCGGTGCATCAGTCTTAACCGAAGCTGATCAAGTAACATTATCAAATTATAAGGTAGTTTTATTTTTTTATTCTATTTCGACGTGTTATAATGTTGTAAATTTCAAAGTTGTTTTATTTTTATTGATTGGATAAACGTATGTAACATATTTTGTAGTATATATGTATATATCTTATTTTAGATTTATTCTAATTTTGTTGTTTTTGTCTTTTCGCTTCAGGATAATACACCACCGAAAGTGCCCAAATTAGTGATTTCAAATCGAAGACTAGACAGTGAAACAAAACGAACTCCGCGTCATCAAAAAACGTCAGAGAAAACTAAAAAGCATAGGCACAAGAAAAAGCGGCGGAAGTTCATGTATTCGTCGGGCGACGAAAGTGAGAATGACTACAGTGATCCCGACTTTATGGCCTAGCTATTGTGAAGCGTGGTGAACAACTTTAGCCCTCGTGCGGATTTTTACACAGTGTACAGTGAAGTCTAGTGTTATATTAACGGCGCATAATTTTGTTAAGAGTTTTTATAAATTAGAAGAAAAAAATTAAAAAAAAAAACAGTTACTAAGAATTTTGTATGATGCACTATTTCCATGGAAACAAAGTTGAAATTGATTTTACTTTCTGTACTAATTAATTCATTCTTAATACTGGTTCAATTATATTGTACGTTTTTTCATGGGAACTATATTTTACACTTTTAATCTAAACAAACTCGCGACATCAATGCGGTGGCATCATATTTTTACCTATTCCTGGTTATTTTGTAAAAATTTATTTCATATTTATAAACGATTAATTGATATATATGTGTAATTTTGCTTCCTAAGTGAAATATCCACGGCAGTATTATAAATTTTTCAGGCGATCATATAATATTCCACAAGTACTGCAGTAAAATTACCCAATTACAATCGTTTAGTTTAACTGGTTTGCGTTCGTTCTGTTCCAATCAAATTTCTTCGTACATATATATTAATTAATACGATTAATTATTTTTATATAAATGTGAAGTATTGTTCCAAGACCAATTATGTACAAAAAAATGTATTATTGAAAAAAGGGTTTTTTAACAGTTTCATTTTTTATCGGTTACTTAAATAAATTTGTTTACAAGAATCGATATAGAAATATAAATAAATAAATATATATATATATATGAATATATATACTTAACAACAAAGACCAAATTTAACAGCAACTTATACGGCAAATATTTGATTCCGAAGGAATCGTCCGTTTCTTCTTTTTTACCCCCTTAAAAACAATTGTGTTTTTATTTCGTAAAATCACAGTTCCCATAACCTCAAAAAATAAAAGCTCAGCGACACGCATATAATTATTTTCTTCGTTAATGTTGCAACAAAACGAAATTTAATAATTTCTCTCCCTTAGTATCGGAATAGCCTTCCCGCAGGCGCGTAATTCGTTCTTTGTTTCTAGTATTAATTTAATAATAGCTTCTCTAGTAACTTTCTTAAAGTCAGTTTCAGATATGAACATTTTCATAGCTGTTAAAGTGTTGCAACGAAGTAAAACAAATGAAATTATCCGAAACCCCTATTTGGATTTAATCCCCTAATCTTTTTTAACGACGAATTGATCGGGCTGGCTGGCACGTCATGAAAAGTGCCCGTTCTGCGTTTAATTTTTAGTATAGATTTAGCAGCTTTTCTGTTCTAGACTGTAAATTTTTCACATAAATACATACATTACTTTTATTTTCGTTTCATGAACGTGATAGTAATATCAAAATATGCAATATTATTTATTAATTTAACTTTTTCTCAGAGAATCAATCGCTAATAATAATAAAGAAATAATTACTTTAAGTAGCCTGTTAATACAAATTTTGCTTTTTAAATATAGAAAAGTAATAGTCTCACTTTGAGATTTGGAAATAAATTTCATTTTTCAGAAATTTTTATATCGTACCTGAGAACGAAGTTAAGAAAAACTAGCTACTTAAAAAAGTATATATATATATTAAAGTTCGGATCATCCAAGTTTCCAAGTTCACGCAACATCAGTAACATTACCTACCATTCATTATTAAATGCATCCTACCAGTTACCTAACTATTCCATTTTACCGCTTGAATGTATGCCACGGAATAAAGTGTTTCATAAATTTGTTTCAGGTTATTTATAGTAATTTTATATTTGAGAATTTAGCAATTTTGTGAATTTATGTAATACCTCTGGCATCGGTAATTTGTCATCTGTCGCCACGTTATTAATTCATTGTATAAATAGTGTTTTTGGATCGGTATTGACAGATGACAAATTCTATTTGTTACGAGTAATCCTCTTATGTAAAAGTCCCCATTTGTATTTAAATAAATTTATATTTGTACATTCGTCGTTTCTGTGTTACCACGTCCGCATTTCGATCCTTTTTGAAAATATCACAGATAAGGGAAATTTAAATGACTTCATAAAGAAAACATTAAAGAGTAAGTATAGTGACGGTTTCCGGGTGTTGACCGTGTCATGGTTAGTAAAATATATACAGTACAAAATAAAATGCAAAAAACTCGACGTTTCGCCACTAATGTTAGCGACTTCTTCAGAAGCAAAGAGGTTAACTGGGTGGGTACCAGATAATAAATAAATAAACCAACTAAGAACCTTCCACCATCAAAAATAGTCAAAAACCTATCTTCACATCCCCTTTCCGAGACACCAACGTTAGTTCTATCCAAATAAGGTTTAAATTTCGCTGTTGCTCCCAAGAGTATTCCAAAAGAGGAAATTATATCCTTAGTAGAGTCATAACTTCGCACACTTCCTAAAGAAGATGCAGACATTATTCGCTTTGAAACTGCCAAACGTCTTTCAGTCGCCCAGCCTCCTCAAGAAAATCTTACCAAAGTAGAACGTGCAGCCCTAAGTTCTCTCCGCGCCAACAAACACATAGTCATTCTTCCCGCTGATAAAGAAAACGCCTCTGTCATCGTGGATAAGTCACAGTACCTAGAGAAAATGTCAGATCTTCTACAAGATGGTACTTATACTCCCTTAGCTCGTGACCCCACCTCCAAGTTCGAACGTCAAATCACTTCATTGATCAAATCGTCAAACCTTCCTCCAGAAACACAAAAACGCATAATTCCTAGGGACTCCAAACCACCCCGGTTGTATGGTCTTCCAAAAATTCATAAAGAAAACATTCCATTTGACGTATAGTTAACACTATAGATTCTCCCACCTACAGCCTAGCCAAATGTCTCGCTAGTACCGTTAAGAAATACACAGGGAAATCTTCATCTCACATCCTAAATTCCTCTCACTTCGTCAAACTCATCTCCGAAATTTCTATCGAACCTGAAGATCTTCTTGTTAGCTTCGATGTTACTTCACTTTTCACGAAGGTGCCCATCACCGATTCCGTCGCTATAATTCATCAGTTATTAATTCAAGACAATCAATCTCCAGATCTAGTCAAATTGGTCGAAAAATGCCTCTCTTCAACATATTTTACTTTTCAAGAAAAATTCTATCAATAAACCTCTGGAGCCGCTATGGGTTCTCCCCTTTCCCCGGTGGTTGCTAATATTTTTATGGAAGCTTTTGAATCCACGATTTTAGAACACGCTAATCTGAAACCGACAACATGGTTAAGGTATGTTGACGACATGTTCATCGTCTGGTCTCATGGCAAACACCCCCTTCCAACCTTCTTAGATTTTCTTAACAGTCAACACTCTGACATCAAATTCACGATGGAGATTGAAACAAACGGTTCCCTGCCCTTTTTGGATGTATTGGTTACTCGTTTGCAAAATGGTCACTTAGGACACTCTGTGTACATGAAACCCACGCATACGGATCGATATCTTCACGCCAAATCGCATCATCATCCAGCACAAAAACAATCAGTGATCAGCTCCCTTCTTCATCGAGCATTTTCAATTTCCCAACCCGATCATATCAACCAAGAGTTGAAACACGTCAAAACCGCTCTTCTTCAGAATGTATATAACTCCAGCAACATTCAAAAAGTCATAAACAGGCACTGTCAACCAGGAATTCTTAAAAAGACAGTCATCAAATTACCACCGTTCTCCCCTACATTCACGGCGTTACTGATCATATCGGCAGAATTCTTTGTAAGAAAAACATCAAAACCACTTTCAAACCCCTTAACAAAATCTCGCAAATTCTTCCCTCAGCCAAGGACGCCCGTCATGCTCTCTTCTGTAAAGGCATCTACAAAATTCCCTGCGATTGTGGTTCAGTATACATTGGCGAAACCGGACGCTCAATTCAAACCAGGATCAAAAAGCAGCTGAACATTTCCTCGACACGGGTAACAAAATTCGTTTTGATCAGACATCTGTCGTAAGTAAGTCGCAACACTATTTTCCTCGAAAGATAAGGGAAGCGATCGAGATTAAGAAACATCCTCAGAATCTCAATCGCGACGATGGTTACCAACTCTCTAGCATTTGGAAACCGGTCCTTTCCGCTTCAACGGCCGGTGTTCGCTGATCCGCATCGCTGCACAGTCGTATATATACCCCTGCAAATCGGTCGTTCCTTGTCAGAAGGTTTTCGCCTCTAGCGTGGTTGACACGTGACCTTCTGTGTGCCGTTAGGCTTTTTCGTCTCATTCCTTGGTCGTGGTAATATGGCTTATGAAGTGACTAACGTTGCGTTGAGGGCAGTATGCAACCTAAGCAGAAGATTCCTTACTCGGGCGAACAAGAGATTAGCAGCAACAGGTGGCAACACCAACGAAGCTAGAGAAAAGTACAGAGAAAGTAAAAGAGAATTGTGCCAGCTTATCAAGCAAGCCAAAAAGAAATACAGGGTAGATCTGGAGGCAATGAATTAAATAATATTTGGGGCGATGCCTATAGAATTGTAACTAAGAAGCTTAAGCAACTTACTCCATATAAGCTTACCCTTGACCAAAAGTTACAAATTGTGGGAGAACTATTCAAGTCTGTTATTGACAGTTGGAAGGACGATGATATCGAACCGCACCCCAGACTCTTCAGTGAAGGCGAATTAAGAATAGCGACGGGCAGTATGAAAATTAACAGGGCCCCTGGACCTGTGAGCCTTGCACCTGGCTAGTTACTGGATGTCTTTAATAATCTGCTGGCATCGCAGGAATTTCCGGAGGAGTGGAAGAGGGCCAGGGTCACTCTGATGCTGAAAGGAACAAAGCCAGCGGAGCTAGCGAGTTCGCTCAGACCCCTGTGTATGCTAAATACGTTAAGTAAGTTCTTGGAAGCCCTCATCAGAAACCAGCTTCTGGAAGAAATAGATGAAAGAGGCAGTTTCCACTCACACCAGTTCGGCTTCCGGGCAGGCAGGTCCACGATCCAAGCACTTCAAACTGTGATGGAGACGGTTAACGAATATAACAAGACTTGGTGTGTGCTGGTGACAATCGGCGTACACGTAATGCATTCAACACTGCTTCCCATGGGTTGATAATACAAAAACTACGAGATAAAAGAATTTCCAAGTACCTTGTTAATTTTATATCAAGTTACCTCAAAAATAGAAAGATTTAGGTTGGAGGCTGCAAACCGCTGCTAGTTGGAGCGGGAGTCCCTCAGGGCTCCGTACTTGGACCAAGGCTCTGGAATATGCTGTACGATGATGTTCTTGGTATCAAGCTCACAATGGATGCTACAACTGTAGCATTTGCTGATGATCTAGCGCTAGTAATCGGAGCTGCGGATTGCGACACGCTTATGGCAAACACTAATGAATGCCTCCGCAGAATAAGTGTTTGGATGAACGCGCACAAACTGAGTCCGGCGCCAGACAAAACAGAGGCGGTCATTCTGAGAGGAAGGAAAAATAGAGACACAATCCGGTTCAGTATGGAAGGAGAAACTATCAGCCCCAGTCGATCGCTGAAGTATCTGGGTATAACTGTGGACGACCGAGGAACGTTAAAGAAGCACGTAATGAACGTTGTAGCTAAGGCTGAGGCGAGGACAGAACACCTGGCGAGAATCATGCCAAACATAGGTGGTCCGGCGAACGGAAAGGGAGCAGTATTATGCAGTGCCTTACATAATATCCTGCTGTACGGCGCGCCTATCTGGCATGAAACCCTACGATTCCAAAAATATAAGTACTTGTTAGTGAGGGCGCAAAGAAAGGTACTTCCACGCGTTGAGTCGGTATTCAAAACTGCGTCGGCGGAGGCTGTCCAATGTCCAAGTGATCTCCGGTACAATACCCATTGATATATTTGTTATGGAAAGAGCATATGTGTTTGAACACGGAGCTGCAAATAAGACCATAAACGCTGCAATGGCCAGAAAACGCTCAGTGGATATCTGGCAGGATAGGTGGGACAAGGAAACAGCAAAGGCGCAATGGACAAAACGGCTGATTGGCAAGATAGAACCGTGGCTTAAATGCAAGCACCGACAGCTAGATTACTACCTAACACAAGTACTGACGGCACATGGGATCTTTAGAGCATTCGCAAGGAGGATTGACAAGGACGCGTCAGATTCTTGTATATATTGCTCCGGCGTTGACAGTGTGGAACATACGATGTTCGTCTGCGAAAAATGGAGAGCCGCTCGCGAGAAAGCTCACAGAATATTGGGTTGTGTGCTAACACCTGGAACTCTGATTGCAAAAATGCTGAAGTCAGAGTAAAGCTGGCATTGCGTACACGAGATGATAAAGAAAATTATGAGTGAAAAGGAGACTAGGAAAAAGAAGAAGACGACAAAACATGCCGCTGGCACTACTGGAGCACAGTGAACCCGTGCTTCAGTGCCAAGAGGTGTTCCCTCAAAAAAAAAACGTTGCTACAGGTCAAACGATCACCCACCATAAGGGCGGTCACGCTCCGCACTCGAAGTTAGTTTGTCCCCGGCCTATTGTTTCTTGTGATCAGTTCCTTAGTCCATTGCGCAACTCCCGTGGTTGCCTTCCAACTGTCTTGCCACTTCTGAGTAGTGCGGTCTCTAACTGCCTAACCTTTTACTTAATCTTATACCGGCGGTGTTGTTGCAGCGTAGGCTTCTTCGCTCTTCCACCAGCAGGCACACGCGCGATCACCTGTAACGCCTGTGATGATGCAACCTTGTATGCAGTAATGGCTCTAATGAGAAACTTTCTCTGTGCCTTTGTTGGCCTACGTTCATACAAGGTTTTCTCAACCCATTCGTGCCATATCGGTGCCCCATACAAAAGAATCAACTCTACCACGTGGTAGTACCCCAATTTCTTTTTGCAGCTAAGGCCTTTGATGTTGCCTATTACGCGCATCAGCTGTGCTGCCTTTTCTTCAGCTCTGAGGGCTGCTACTTCTAGATGTTCGCCATACCAACCAACCTGACCTACGATCATTCCCAAGTACATATCTCACGCTCTTCTTGAGTCGGATTTGCATTGTCTCGTATACTACTTTGATGTCCTCCACATATCTTTCTCCTCTGAGAATAATGAGTTCTGTTTTCTATGGGTCCAATTCTAGCTTGTGACGTCCCATCCAGTTCCACGGCTTCATTTTCCATTCACTGAAGTTCTGTTTGTGGTGCTGACGTCTTCAGACAGGACCAACCGCAGCACAACGTCATATTGGGAATTCCAAAGAAGAGGTTACGAGATGGACCCTTGTGGGACACCCGCATAAATCATCATTTGCGTACTCTTGTCTAGAATGAAGGAGCGATTCTCCAAACTCAGCAAAATCTATAGACGTATGTATATGAGGAAGTATCTAGAGATGATTTAGGTTCCACTAAGTCATACAATACACAAGAACCCATGTGTCTGAGGTTGGAGCCAGAAGGGACTTATCGTCTATTTAGCCACGCATCCTTTCCTCCTTCCGCTAAGGATTTACGTTTTTATTGAGGTTGTCTCCTCTCGGTCCTCGCAGCTAAACCGAGACCCTCCTTCCCTCCTCCCCCACTCCGTACATCTGCGAGAACTGTCTACAAACAACAGAGAAATATGGTATAACAGCGGCTGTTCACTACGTGAATCAGAGGCTGGCATCGTTAATCCCAGTGCAAGCCCTTAGCCACGATACAACAGCTGGGCCGGGAGGTTGGTGGACGAAAGAAGAGAATTGGGAAGATTTTGTTTAAGGGTATGAAAATGGTTCTGTTTTGGTACGCGTATGTAGATGGCAACGGTATACGTTTGTTGATTGCTAGTTTATGGGGTCTTCTTAAGGGATTCGCGGACAAAGGTATTTATTTATGACCTGAAGTAATTTTAATTTTTTATTAACCGTGTCGGATTGGGAAATTGTAAGTCTAAGTGGCCAAGCGATAAACGACTAATACATCCAAGAAAGAACAAAATAAGTACCTATCTGTAAGTTAGGCAACCAATTTTACTTGGCGTCGGTTTATGTATTTCAATTTTTCATTCTAGATGTCGCCAGTTATCTTAAAAGTATTATTCGATAATTTAATTTAAAATAATTTTAATACTTACTCACTAATATAAACAAAAAAATCTTAAGAATATGACCCAAAAAAATTACTCAAACCATTTGTATGGTAACGTCTTGTAAGCAAGCAAAAGGCTATCAAGCTTTGCAAGGTTTAGTAATCTGGTTATTAAAAGGGACAAGCATGGCGGTCTAAAATCAGCCCCCAATAGTGGTAGTGACATCTACCAAAAGAAGGAAGCTATCTCTGGTGGAACTCATATTGGGGAAAACGCAAATGGAATTCTCCAGTGCTGTTAAATAAATGGAATTTTTTTTAGATTAAAATCTGAGCAGGAATACTCATCACCCAAGAACGTTGAAAGGAAAAGCATGACGTCGCCTTATTGACAAAACCTGTGGACTGAAGTCTAAGAACTTTTGGATTTACTTATAGACTATATAATATAATTAGACTATATGGTGCGCCAAAATCAAAGAAAAACTACACCAAACCCTACTATAAAAGATACAGCGACTTGCTTCTGTAAGTGTTACGATTACAATTCGAATCTATCCGTGGCAGTGGAGTGGATGAAGTTCAACAAACCTAAACTACCTGTCTTGACAGTGATATACAGATAACCCAACAATAATCTTACAAGCGGAGATACTCATTATCGAAAAGGGCGCCGTCCGTTTCACCAAAACCTATGAAAGAGCCGATTTCTAACAGTAGGAGACCGATAAAGAAATCATATTCTGGTCCAACTTCCTAAAACTAAGACAACCAAAGAAATTGATCACTTCTTATTGAGCCACTATATCAAATTCCTTGCTGGACCTCAACAGACGTTAGTTGATTAGCGACACATACCGATTTTGTTGTTTCAAACACATTGAATCAGTGAAACACATGGATCTAATACGTACTTAAAATCAGATGACGTCAGAACCATCGCTCTCAAGAAGATTCTAGACTTCTTCAACAATTTGGTAATAATAAATTGAAAGTAAAATACTAAGGGTATTCATAATAGATTTTGTTGATGAGAGGCGATCAAAAGCGTGAGCAACTCATCAGTATTAGAGTTAGGAGGTACAGATTGACAGGAATACGAGGATATACTATACAGGGTGTCCGCGACATACAAAGTATGCAATTAAGGGATGATAGCTATAAAGATTTAGAAACAAAAACATTTAATACACCATGGGTCTGTCATGTCACAAACTTCGACGTATACTGTAGAGCGGCAGCAGATCACGTCCGCGAAGTAATACAGGAAATTGACGTCAGTGCAGGATTTACCCGACGATTACAGGCATGTGTTCTTGCAAATGGGCAACACATCGAACCTTTTCTGCAATACATTTTCTCCTGTCTCTCAAAAAGGTCCTTTTTAGGACCACCAATTATCACAATGAAAAGAAATAAAATTTGTAGTAGCCTTTACGAAAGAGCTTAAAGCGCCCTAACATTATTGCAGTATTATTACATTGTTTTCATTTAATGCAACTTTCCCTCAACTTAAATTTTCATTTACCGATCGAAAGCTGCTATTAAACGCGCCCTTTTCAATCTAACTTCAACATAACATCAATTTTATTGTCATAACATTATTTTAAAAGAAGGCAAAGATACCTCTTTCCTACTTATCGGATATTTTAAAAACGTATGGCCATTGACTTCGTACGATACAATTGTCTAATGTAGTTCAAGGTCGTATAAACATGTGTTGCTTCGCTTGCATCTGTAATGGGGATGTGCTTCTATTGAATACGTGTACAGTATGGTGTAAGAGAAATGACACCATGCTTCAGTTTCAATGTATTAAATAATTCGTTTTCGTCGTTGTTCTCAGTTATAAATTTTTGATATAGTTTTTTGGTTATTTAAGAAGCAATATGGATGAGTTTTCTTGTACAGTTTGACCAAATAACGTTTTTTAGAAATAATTTTTTTTCTCGTTTACGCTTGCAGATAGACCCATGGTGTATTAAATGTGTTTGTTTCTTAACTGCATGCTTTGCATATCGCGGACACCGTATACAGGAGATATTTGACATGGGACGGAGAAGATAGTGGAATCCAACGTGGTTTACCAAAAATGCAATTTTTTCTTAAATCTGGTTCGCCGCATTAGATGATACTGGGTTGGGGAAAATACAATAAAAGCATTTAATTCATACTTTTTAATGAAGATCAATCATAAATACAAGTTATACTACTTAGAATAAAATTTACATTAGATAATTTTCAGACTTCTTGAGAAAGAAAACAAAACTAAAAAAAAAGAAATATGAAATTGACGAATGAAGGTAGAAACGAATCGACGATGTTCATTCTCCTAGCGAGAAAAACGTATAATAAATTACGTTAGGAATTACAAAAATTGAGCTAAGATTTTGAATTTTCTTATATACTTAAATATTATCGGTAATTACGAACACACGGAGATTTAAGATAACGTGGCGTTTCTGTTTATGATTGCAAAATATAATTTTATTGTGTTTCTTGTTTTTTCTTTTACTTTTCTCTTTTTATCATTATTTTTTTAAATTAGACAGTACAGTAATGAAGGCACTGTTACAAACCCATTTCTCACCTGTCTCTATGCGTAAATGTAAAATTGGTTTGGTTAGAGCAGTATCACAATGAAGGCAGTGACAATTTTTTCGCGCCCTGTCTTTGCTGCCAAATATAAAGAATCTATTATAGTACATCTACCTACATACTTTAAACTCTACACACGAAAAGTGAACGTATAAATATAGAAACGTAAATTTACACGATAGTTAATAAAGAGAATCAACGAAAAAGAAGATGATATGATTGCTTATACGTTTTTGGCAGTGATATGATGGTCAAAAAAAAATATATTAATTCACGATAACTAACTAAACGATAAAAAATTGACAAGGTCTATATCTCCGTAGATTTCTTGCAACAATTAAAATAAATATATTTACTTAGTATATATATATATATAGATAGATATATACTTTTTTATAATAATAATTAATATATTAAAACTTAAGGCGATGTATTTACAGTTTAGAAATGGTAAAAATTATTCTATGAGATCACTGTAATAGGTGTCGTCAAAAACTCCTAACTGATCTACAATATATATATACTACTATTGACGATTTCCTCTTTTTTCATATTTACAGATCGTATGTATAATATATCTACATCTTAGCTTAATATATCACTCAAAATACTCATTTACAAAGATTGTTAAATAACAATGTAATAAGCAACGCGGACAGAACAAAAAAACAGTTGTACATCAGTTACAAAGTGGCAGTGATAGCTGAGTTTTCGCATCCGTGCTGTACTCGGTTACGACGGCAAACGATACACTTCGGCACCTGTCGTTATCACGGGATGCAGTACGAAATTATCGTACACGTCCGTCAGTTCTTCCATGCTGTACTCCTCCAAACACACGAAGCCTTCCAAATTCGGCGATTGCTTACGGGCGCATTCCATGCAATGGACCACGTGTCGTTTTTCTTGTTCTCGTATGAAGAGAATATTGAATACTTCGATCTGTTAGACAAAACCAAAATTAGTACCAGTAAAAATACTAGTGATAGGCCAATCGGATGGAAAATATTTTCGGTAACGTTAAACGATTGGCAATCGAAAATGAGGACTGAATCGATTTTTTTTCCTTAATGAATGCAAAATCGTTTTCTAAATCAAGTCGGTCGCATCGACTCAAATCGTAATGCTAGAGAATCGACTCAAAATGTACATAAGAACCTATATGCATATAAGGCGGTATTTGCTATTGAAGTCGAAACATATACAGTACAACTTACTTATAACGTCATCGGTTATAGCGACAACTCGGGAATAGCGTCATAACGGTCAGTCTCTAAAATTACCTATAGGAGACAAGTAAACAACGTAAAAAACATTGCATATAACGGCATCAAATTCTGGTGAACCTCGCCTTTAAGGGGGAACTGTCAGGTTGAATATGAGGTTAAAATTATTTGAATTTTCAAAGCTAATAAAAAGGCAAATTAGTCCCTCAATCGAAATAAAATTCATGGTTACGTGTTTGGCATATAATAAGGAGTGTAAACACGTATTTTATATTTTAGTTAGATGTTTATAACATTTGTAGTATTTGCGCCATACAATTTTGTTGCTTTGAGGATCGTTTATTTAAAATTGAAGGAATAAATGGCATTTATATTAGGGAGCAAACCAGTAAAAACCTTCATCTCAAAGCGTTTAGTCAAATAACGTGTAATAACATAAATTATTAGATTTAAAGATTACGTTCCTATTACTTAATGTGTTAGAAAAGGATAACTACTGTTCAACAAGTTCAGCAGTTTTTGAAGAGATGGCGCTCCAGCATTTGTACATTTACAACATACCCTAATTGAATGGCGGCAATTTTAAATTTTAATATAAAGTAGGAATGTAATACTCCGACTAACTTTGATCTCACTCCCACCTCACTGTGCTATACCCAGAGATAAGCCTATGCCTTGTCTTTACCTTTTAGGATCGTGTCCAACATGCAAAAGCAAATATGTATTGTATATCTTTAGTTTCTGGACAATACAAATGACAAACAAGCGATTAGATCTAGAGAAAACGAGGGCTGCAATAAAAGAAAATTACAAGACGGCCACGCATTATATATTTATTTATAAACAAAAGATTTATATATAAATGAATGCACATGTAAATAAATAAATTTATAAAGAGATAATAATAATATGCAACGTCTTCATTTGAAAAAAAATATTTGTTTCAGTGATAAATGTGCTTTTTATTTGCATGGTTTGTAAATAAACATTACTCAGAAATTGAAGTAACTCAAACCTTCATTTGCTTGTAGAAGGACATATTCAATACCCTGAAAAATTTAATATATGGGCAGGCATCTTGGGGGACTAAGTAATTCGGCCATTGTTTTTAATGATAATCTAAATGGCGAAGTACCTGGATATGGTAGAAAATACTATTTATCTATTGATTACTGACTCCCTCGAAAATCGACTGGATAGATATGGCAATCTCTACTTAATGAGCATGAATTACATTTGCAACACGATGAAGCTTCTCCTCATTATGTTCTTCCAGTACGACAGTGGCTAGGCAATGTATTCCTGAATATATTTTTGCTATCGCGTTACGTAAAGCCCATTGAATTTTCACCTCAACTTGAAGATTTAGAAGAACTCCATCACAGGATTACTGCAACCTGTCGTGGAATTCAAAGAAAAGTTTTTGAAAACGTACGCCGCAGTTTCGAACAACGCCTATATCATTGTTTAACGAACAACGAACAACATTTCGAAAACTTCTTACATTGATTTTTTCTTCACAAAAATATTAAAGAAAATTTTAAATAACTTAAAATAAAAATAAAACATCTTAATCAGCCGAAGGGAATTTAAAAGAGGGTTTGGTCGAATCAATCAATTTCAAAAAGTAAACCCCACAATGTAGATTTTGAAGAGACGTGAAGTATACTTCCAGGGTGATCCAGGTGTTTAAGGAATTTTTTTGTAATTTTCTAGATTTCCAAAGATTTACAGTGAGAGATTTTCAAATGAACATTCGTATGTACACTCTCTTTCTAAAGTAATGTCTCCCCCAACCAACGGGTTCATATCAATAACGTCTTCCAATGGACGTACTCTAGCCGTCGGGCGACCTCGGTTACCCAGCATTGTTATAACCAAGGTCGTCCGACGACTAGAGTACGTCCATTGGAAGGCATTATTGATATGAACTCGTTGACTGGGGGAGATATTACTTTAGAAAGAGAGTGTACATACATATGTTTACTCTACCAATATGCTGCTATAAAACGATTTCTCTGGACACGCTATATGTATACCGGGTTCTTTTTTTATTGTTACACATACCCCCTATGTGTAATGTTAAAAAAAAATTGTCAATGCATTGCAATTGGCAGAATAGAAGGCAACCAGTCATACACTCATGTGTTGACGTATGAGAACCACGCGCGTCTTAGTTTAACGGATTTAGCAACTATACTTTTTTTGACATACAAGCAATTCGTGTATTAGAAAACTATTGAATTTAAGCGCCAAAGGATATTACCTGATTTTAAGGTTATGGTCATTTATCGTGTACTGAGTATGGGATAACCGTTCAGCAGTCACGTTTATACGGCTACTCGCGAAAATTCGCTTATAGTAAAATAAAGGTGCGAAAAACTAGGTTATGTTTTTAATAAAGAAAGTGCAAAATGTTAACAATGAACTAAAACAAAATAACAATGAACAAGATGGAATTTAAGTTTATAATAAATTTTCAAAGTGTCCTCCTTGTCTTTCAAGGTGTGTTCAAGTGTTACGAATAAATTCTGGGTTTATCCCGTTACAACCAGTACGTATACGGTCTTTCAATTCGTTCAAGTTGCGTATTTGAACATTGGTGTAGATTTTACTTTTCAGGTAACCCCAAAGAAAGTAATCACTAGGAGACAAATCAGCTGATCTTGGAGGCCATGGTACAGGCCCAAATCTGCCAATCCAGCGTCTTGGGAACGTATTATTTAAATACATCCTGACGGCGTTAGTAGAGTGTGCCGGCGCCCCATCCATCTGGAACCAGAGTTCATCCACATTCAGCATCTCAATTGATGGAATGATATGGTCTCGTAATAGATTGAGAAATTTTGCAGCAGTGAGGTTACCGTCAATAAACAATGGGCCAACAAGTCTATCTCTTATTATTCCAATCCAGACATTAACTTTTTGAGGATATTGTGTTCGGGTCAGGTTTTGTGCATGGGGATTTGTACGGGACCAAAATCTGATGGATTAATGGAAACTAAATTTAGTATTTTTTAACGGATGAATGTGGGGTAGAAATCGGAAGTTTTGCGAGTTGACTTCACCATTTAAAGTAAATGTAGCTTCATCAGTAAATATTATTTTATTTAAAATGTCTTCATTTTCATTTAAAGTATTGAACGTTACTTCACAAAAATCAGTTCGCATTGTTTTATCTTCCTCGAAAAGTTCTTGATGGTTTTGTATTTTATACGGCTTGTATTTGAATTCTTTTAGGGTTTTATGCACCGAACTGTATGATATACCGAAATGCCTAGCTACATTTATAAGTGATCCTACAGGCCATTCCTCTACATAGCATAAGATATTTAGCTTCATGAGCTCTGTTAAAACATGATTGGGTCTTTTTCTTTTTTTGTGTGAATTTAAAACACAACCATCTGTTTTAAATTTATTAAAAATATTTAAAATTGTTTTCGGACAAGGTATAGGTCTATCAGGGTAATTTACCGCAAGCATGTCTCTAACTTGCCTTAAGCTATTATTTTTCTGGTACCACATTACCATTGCCACTTTTTCGTCTTTGTTATATTTATTCATCGTTTAAATAATTTATTATTAATTTTCAAAACAATGTAGAATACGTGAATAAAAATTGTGAAATATTTGACATAAAAAAATGTTTTCTTTATTCCATGGTAACGATTTATGAATTACGTCTAATGTATGTATTTTTGTTTTTGATGTATAAGTGGTTGCCTACCATGCTGCTAATGAATTGACAGTTATGGTGCATATGTGTAATGATAAGAAAAAACCCGGTATACAATATACTATGTCATCGTCGTATGTGTTCTTGTTATTTTGATATAAATCTTTAGTTTTTTGTTCATAAATACATACATATATA
The DNA here is from genome assembly GCA_004785975.1 of Popillia japonica. Lineage (NCBI taxonomy): Eukaryota > Metazoa > Arthropoda > Insecta > Coleoptera > Scarabaeidae > Popillia > Popillia japonica. The sequence goes on from SMLS01056628.1 coordinate 22,791, forward strand.
TAATATATCGGCATATTGTAATTTTCACACATAAAAATACATACCGACGCCATAAACATAATCTTTTATAATAATGCCACTTTTCCACTATTTTCAAATATCGCGTCAAATTTAAATTAAAAAATAATTGTCTCATCCCGAAATAACTATACCACCTTACCGTCGTTTACCCTTTTTCAGTGGGATTATACGATCAAGGTTACGCTACATATTTTGTGGATATCCCTTTCTCATATGTTTCTCTTTGTTGCACCCGTTGTAAGGTTGTAAAATTTCATCCACCAAATAATATTACATATGTTAATGCGTAGAAAATAGTACAAGTGGCGCCGCCTTATGGCAATTTGTGGCGAATGCAACTAGACAGTTCCCCCTTAACGTCAATTTAACATCTTTGGTATTATCGGCATTTTTTATAGAGGCGCTTTTTAAAATGTCCTTACGTCGGACATTCAAGTGGCTGTTATTATGGTTAATGGTATCGCGAGTGATAGGAAAACAGCGGAAGTGTGCCGAGAATTCGGTTTGGTTAACTCTACCGTGGGAACAATAATAAAAAACAAAGAAAAGATTTTGAAATCCTTTAATGAAGGAGGGGAACAGGCAAAGAGGATTAGGTTTTGTGAAAAGCCTGACGTCGATAGTGCGTTAATTGTGATTTTCTCAATGTCTAAGTCCAAATTTGCCAATAAACGGGACACTAAGTATGGAAAAGGCCGAAGAATTTGGACGCTTACTGGGACATCCAGAATGTTCTGGTAGTGGCTTCATCGTTTTAAGATTTAGAAAAATTAGTGGTGAGGCAAAAAGTGTCAATATTCAAGACACAGAGAAGTGGTTTACGAATGTGTGGCCAAAGTTGCAAGAAGGATATAAAGATGAAGACATTCTTAACGTTGATGAAACCGGAATTTTTTATAACTTTTTGCCGGATAGGACACTCAAATACAAAAGGGAAAAATGTATAGGAGGAAAACTAGCTAAAAAAATGCTAACATGCGCAAATATGACAACAAACAAAGAGCTTATTGGAAAACAAAGAAACGTGTTGCTACTTGTTGATAACTATTAGGCGCATCCCATATTACACAATTTAAATAATATAAAATTCGGATTCTTTCCTCCAAACTGTACAAGTGTAATGCAACCATTGGATCAAGGAATAATACGTAGCCTAAAATGTCATTATCGAAAACGTCTTCTAAAAAGTATTATTTTGGAGATGGATCATCAAAGGAGCTCTAAAACTTCGATTTTGGACGCTGTAGAATATTTGGCCAAAGCTTGAAATGAGGTTACTACAACAACAATTGCGAACTGCTTTCGACATGCAAAATTGTCAACGAGAGAAATCAGTGCAGACAAAGATAATGAATTCGACATAATTCTGAATTCCTAAAAAGGTGACAAAATTTTGATACAACAGAATGTCAATTGGATACGTTTAAAGCGGAAGCTTTTGCGACTATTGATCGTGATTTGATTACATCTGACGTTTTCTCTGATGCTGATATAGTAAATCTGGTTAAACATGGGAATAGTACTAATGAATAAGATAATTCGAATGCCGAAGAGGAAGAGGAACCTTGTAATTTAGAAACTGCTGCACCAACAAATCAAGAAGTGCGTGAAGCAGTTTGTCTGATATGTAAATACATTTTTTTAGATATCGTGAAACTTCACCTCAAGTCATGGAAAATTTTCATCGGTTAGAACGGTCAAACTTATTTGAAGTGAAAAATTACAGACTTTTTTGAAATATAATCATCCGATAATAGGTATGTTGTACTTAAGTATCTATTTACCATAATATTTACTGTACAGGATGTTCGCGATATACAAAGCATGCAGTTAAGGGACGATAGCTATAACGATTTAGAAACAAAGACATTTAATACACCATGGGTCTATCTGTAAGCATAAACGAGAAAAAAAATATTTCTAAAAAACTTTATTTGGTCAAACTGTACAAGAAAACTCATCCATATTGCTTCTTAAATAACCAAAAAACTATATCAAAAATTTAGAGTTGAAAATAACTGAAAACAACGACGAAAACGAATTATTTAATACATTGAACCTGAAGCGTGGTGTCATTTCTCTTACACCATACTGTACACGTATTCAATAGAAGCACATCTCCATCACAGATGCAATCGAAGCAACACATGTTTATACGACCTTGAACTACATTAGACAATTGTATCGTACGAAGTCAATGGCCATACGTTTTTAAAATATCCGATAAGTAGGAAAGAGGTATCTTTGCCTTCTTTTAAAATAATGTTATGACAATAAAATTGATGTTATGTTGAAGTTAGATTGAAAAGGACGCGTTTAATAGCAGCTTTCGATCGGTAAATGAAAATTTAAGTTGAGGGAAAGTCGCATTAAATGAAAACAATGTAATAATAGTGCAATTATGTTGCCTCCAAGAACACACGCCTGTAATCGTCGGGTAAATCCTGTACTGATGTCAATTTCTGCATTACTTCGCGGACGTGATCTGCTACCGCTGTACAGTATGCGTCGAAGTTTGTGACATGAGAAATATTTTTTTCTCGTATACGCTTACAGATAGACCCATGGTGTATTAAATGATTTTGTTTCTAAATCGTCATAGCTATCATCACTTAACTGCATGCTTTGTATATCGCGGACATCCTGTATAATAGTATACTAGCTGGCTGCTAGTTAATGATTCTTTGACCACTAAATTTATAGTATGGGCTACACACGAGAAATGCGTCTTTCGTCTTTCACTGCATTTTTAATGTTAGCACCATTATCTGTTACAATGACAGTAATTTTACCATTGATACCCCATTCGTTGAACATTTCAGTTAAAATTATTCCTAAATTTCTTCCTGTAAGTTGTTGTGAGACTTGTTTAGTATTTAACACTATCGACTTCAGCACTATTACATATAAAATGAGCAGTGACAGTAATGTATGACCTATAGTTTTCCGATGTCCATACATCTGTGGTAATTGCAATATATTTTACTTTTGCAATTACGGATTTCCGATTATTGTACAATGAAATATACAAATTTGGCAACATACTTGCAGTTCAAAACTTTCTGTAAAACTTAACGAATCCTTGGTTTTGTACAATGGAAAACGGTTGAAAATCTAGTTAAGATGTAGCTGATGCAGTTAACGTGGATTCTGGCGTAGAATGATTAAGCACTTGATTGGCATGTTTACGTTTACGACGTACATTCACATTGCCGGTATTACCAAAATATCAACATTTTTTCTTACAAATGCAGCAAACAATACAGTCATCTTCTTTTACGAAATAATCCCAAGCGGAAGAACGTGTTCTTCGGAAAGCCATTATTTACTTCTTGTTAGGGCACTACTATAATTCAATTTTGTGAAATGTTCTTCAACCACACACCAAACGACCAAACGTTTGTTACTGATAACACAATTTTTACGTAATAACAACAATAGACCACCAGCGCCTATTACAGCCATTCCTTGTTTTAATATTTAGCATTATCGAATCTTATCGAATTATTATGCTATTGTCCTGTAATTAGATGTACATCTGTTGGGCAAATATATCTATTATTATTATTATTATTATGATAAATTTAAAATTGATTTACTTCAAATTTTATTTAAAACTTCAAATATCTGGGTATTTCAATCTAAAAGAACGCAACTGTTGTTTATTATATATTTCGACTTCAATAGGAAATACCGCCTTATATGCATTTGTAAATTCTTATGTATATTTTGAGTCGATTCTCTAGCATTACGATTTGAATCGCTGCGATCGATTTGGTTTAGAAAACGATTTTGCATTCATTAAGGAAAAAGATTCGATTCAGTCGTTATTTTCGATTGCCAATCGTTTAGCGTTACCGAATATTTTTTTCATCCGATTGGTCCATCACTAAAACATGCGTTTTCGACGCAAACTCACCTCGCATTGTCCGCAATAATGAGACGCTTCGTTCTTCCCCCTACCGTGGAATTTCACTTCAACGTTCTTGTGACGAACGAATTCTAATATCATCGAGCATTGGCGTAACGTCCTCAACAGACATTTCCTACAAAAAATTGTTCGTAAATGAACGACATTGAGAGCAGATTAAAACTGCACTCACTTTATGTAAGCGAACAGCTTGGGGTCGGACACTTTAATATTTCTGGCTAAATTCCAAGATAAGTGCAGCATGGGCACGATCGATTTATAGCTCTGGAGTTTATTCCATTCGTAACGTTCAATTGCGAGTTGATATTGCCTGGCTGTCAGAGGACCGACATTCCAGGCGATATTGTTGCACCAGCCGACAGCTTGAACCCAATGTACACAACCGGCATTTACCCAAACCAAATCGCCGGGCCTTTGCGTAAATCTGTATACAGGAATATTGTTGTTATACAAATCCTCTAAGACCGGCCACCAAGACCCGTGTAAATAATTAATTTGGTTTTTCTCACATAATGAGCATATCGCTCCCCAGTACGCGTCAGGAACTGCGAACCATTCGCAATCTCCTGGCCCGATATTTATGTTTATCGAGCAGAAGTTATTATTTTCCTGATGGCCCGGCGTTCTACTTCCTGGTACCTACAAAACATTAACACGTACGTGACAATTAGAAACGATAGGAGATGGGATATTTTCGATTATAGCTTACCTTCATATACAACTGAACTGTGTTCATGCCTAATATTACGTGCCCTACATGCGATAGCATATTTCCGGCCGATACAACTCGCGCAAACGCCGGTAATTTCATTAATTCTTGCAATTGAGGTCTCCATTTACGTTCGTCGGATAAATCGACATTCGTACCAAATCTAAAATGAATCTGATTAATATAAGCTTGTTAGAACGAATATTATAACCTTGAACTTTTAAATATTTCAACAAAACAAGTACATTACGAAAAATTTGTCCGCAATTAAAACCGCCCACTTTCCCCACACGTGTTTCCCACTGTATATACCATTCTTATACAAAAAAAAACTACGAAGACTTGGGAGTCGTACCATGTCACATCGACAAAAGAATTGCCTCGACAAGAGCCCCTGTTACGCTTGTGCCGGTCAAAGTGAAGTATTATCACCATGTGCAGTGAACAGGAAAATTTTGTCTTTCTAGTATGTAGTATTGAAAGCATCTGTATCAGTATCTATAAAGGGTACCATGCAGGGTATGCCACGTCACCTCTCAGAGAGATTATTGAGCTACTTACAGCTGCTGGAACACCAATTACAACAAATTTACAAAATTGCGACAGACAGTTAGAATCCATACAGCGTTCTGGAGTAAAATCGTCGGCGAATTGAAGAGGGGGAATTGGAAAAGGAAGCAAAATGGATATCGACGCTGGGGTTCCGCAGGGCTCCGTCCTAGGACCCACTCTGTAGAACGTCCTCTATGACGGTGTCCTCAACCTGGAGTGGATGAGCGGTGTAGCGGTCATAGCATACGCGCACGATCTGGCGTTGCTGGTCGAAGCGGATGATGTGCGAGACCTCGTTTTTAAGACAAACGAATCCCTTGAGAAGGTGGGCTGCTGGATGGATGAGAGCCGGCTGCAACTAGCTCTCCCTCCCCCCCCCCCTCTCCCCCCTCCCAGAAGACAGAGGCAGTGATCCTAAAGGGACCACTTCTCCTTCGACTTGGCTGGTACTCAAATAGTCCCCAAGCGCGAGCTTAAGTAGATGGGTGTGGTTCTGAACCATAGACTGACTTTTAGCCTCCACATCAAGTACCTAGCCGACACGACCGAGGCGACCCAGGTAGCACTCACAAAAATCCTGCCAAACATCGGAGGACCAAGGCGAGAGAGATGCTGTACGGGGTTTTCCAGTCACAGATCTTCTATGCTGTGCCTGCATGGGGGATGGCCCTCGCCTATAAACGACACCGAGAGGCAATCGACCGCCTACAAAGGAGGACGCTAATTCGCGTGAATAGTGCTTACCGGACCGTGACAGCCAGTACTGTCCAGGTGTTGGCGGGGGTTCCCCCCATGCGCCTGCTGACACAAGAACAGTGTAGGCTCTTTCAAGCGAAGAGAGAGGATATTGCCCTGAGGAGACCAAAGGAGAGGGAGTACACTCTGAAAAAGTGGCAAAGGATCTGAACTAGCTGTGAGACGTCGCCAGCTTGGACCAAGACCTTGATTCCAGACCTAGCACCTTGGGTGAGGAGCAGTGTCAGGAAAGCGAACTACCACCTTACGCAATTCTTGTCAGAGCACGGGCATTTCGGATCGTACCGAAAGAGGTTCGGACTGTCCGCGGTGGACACTTGCCGCTATTGCGGTCTCTTTCACTCCCCGGAGCATACGGTTCTGTCATGTCTGAAATGGGCAGAGGAGAGGCGGGAGCTGGCCGGAAAAACGGGCCAAAACATAGACAAGAACTCCGTCATAACTACCATGTTGGGAAGTCCAAAAAACAGGGATGCTGTCAGCTGTAGCCCGTGTCCTATCAGCAAGGGTGCGGGACGAGAGAAGAGACAAGCTTTGAAGACCTAGCAGTTTAAAGGCACTAGAGTGTCAAATGCCGCTAGCATTCCGAAGTTATGTCCTGTGGACGGTACCGGAATGTCAGAGAAGGCCGAGGAGGGGTCTTAGTCGGAGTAGCGCCCGACATAGTGAACCCGTGCCCCGGGGCCAAGCGGTTTCCCCCTCACAACAAGATAATGACCCCAAATATAAAGCGTACCTCGTGCGAGAATGGTTGCTCTATAATACACCACATCTGCTCGAAACACCTCCATAATAGCCCGATGTAAATCCTATCGAGCATCTGTGGCAAGAATTGAAGGTATGGGCATTCTGCCATATAGCAATTCTAGAATGTGCCAGGGTCAGCGCGCAGGGCGGATAGGCAATGAACCTTCATCTCCAGCATCCACTATGTCGCTGTGGACTCGAAAACACAGTGTGGTTTTCAGAACCGCTTCTTCATGGATAACATCAGGTCAAAAATATGGCGAGATATAGGGAATATTTGGGCTTTTCTTTTTTAAAGGAGGAACAGTAAAGATTACATCAGGCCGATATCTCAACATGTTTGAAACCTGTTTTTTATGTGAACTTGGCAGAATAAGAGTCGATCGCGTGTCACTGTGGTTCCAAGAGAACGGGACCGCCGCCCATACACCAAAAGCTTCCACGAACTGTATTTTTTGTTCATGTGGTGCCTTTTCGCTTTGGATCTGCGAAGATTCTTTAAATAATGTCTATTAAGAAGAACCACGCATACTCGAAGAACTAACGGTTGCAATATTTGCTAAAATCGCAGAAATCGATAAAGTAACTTTGGCAAGGGGTTAGCGCTCTCAAGATTAGCTTCAAATCTGTGTTCGAGAAAATAATCACGCATAATTTTTCGCCCACAAGCGTTCCATAATGCCACACTTTGGTGACTGTTTTTACGGAAATAAAATATTTTGTTTTGAAATTAATGTCATCCGTCATATATTCCTGGACGAAAATCTTTTTTCGTGACTCAGCCTGTAGATATCAGGTCAACTCTCTTGTCGAGATGACGTGGTACGGTATCCATTTCCCTTAGGCTGTGAATACTACCATACTGAATAATGCTTGCGAAGGATGACTAGATTTTAATTATGGACATTTTTTCGTGAAGTGTTTATTTTTCGAATTATTAGAGAGTTTCTGGTTAAAAAATATCAGTCTACATATTTTTAGTGTAGTATTCGCCAACAGTAGTGCACCGCATATCAATAAGAATTTTATTTAAGTGTGTTTAAAACGAAAACGCCATATTATCCGATTGAAGGATGCTACACTATATTAGCACTAATAACAATATCGTCGAGTTCATACAATACCTATCTCCAAGAAGACTTACTTGAGAGTCTTTTGTGGATTACAATTCCTTACGTTACTAGAAGGTGGCACTGTTGGTGGGTTTTTATTTTTACGACGTACGAAATTCGACGAATCCTTCGAATCCGAATCCGACAAGCTATACGCTGCCGTTCCGGTCGCTTTATCTCTTTCTTCCTGTAAGAAAGTAATCGACATGATACAGGAATCGCTAATTATGTGGATAAACAACTTACTTTTAAACTTTCTTTGAAACTCGAAGCTTGATACTGAGCGTATCTCGCAATAGTGGTATGAGATCGATGTGAAACACATGCCCAGACTTTCCTACCGGATTGCGGATCCCAATTCTCGTCCGAAGGCTGTTGATATTGCGTCCGAACTTCGACGCTATGATCCGGATTCGCTTCTACCAAAGTTTTAGTCGAAAATAATCCTAAATCCAACTTTAACGCGGAGGCTAAACCTCGCACTACGGCTATGGGATGCTTCAAACAAAATTCTTGTAATTGCGGGCTAAAGGCGTGCTTCTTATTTTCGAGGAACACTGATGGTGCCGGCGGTAACAATTGTTGATGATTTAACTTATGTGACGGTGGATCCGGCGGCGCGGGAGGCGGAGCGTTATCCGATATTAAAGAATTACTAATTTCGCCTTTAATACCTTCGCCCCTAAATAAAGGAGAAAATTAAAAAGGAATAAACCATAGTGAGAATAGATCAGATAAAACTTACTTGCATAGCTCCAATATCGTTTTCGCGTCCATATTGATACTGTATTCGGTATCGGGTCGTTTCTCCGAATGATACGAATCCATATCCCAAGGTATCTCGTTTTTAACCGTTAAAATGCTATCGTGCAACGGTGATCTAATCCTATCCTTGATATCATCTTTCGTATCCCCTCTCCCCGATTCCGTGTGCATCGTGTTCGATGGTGAAAATGGTCCCGATGATAAAGTATTGCTTTCTGAAAAATAAAACAAAAATGAACCCCGAATTGTGGCAGATCTAAGTAAGCCGACTTACCTAAATTAGATTCTTCTTTAATATCGATTTCGTCGGAACCGAACTGTTTGAGTAGATTCTCCGCAAGCGTTGTTGCCAGACCTTTTTGCGAAAGTAAATCTTGCAATTCCTCTTCGCTGACGTCTAATTCGTTAAAACTAGCGTTCGGCAAGCTCATGCAAGTCGGTACGGGAGGTTGTAAGGACGGTTGTACTAATTTAGGCGTCGGCATCGCGGTCGGTGTACCGTTAGTTTGCGAAGCCGTCGTACCGTTGAAGGCGGGTACTTGAGAGCTTGAGATCGACGTCACTGGAGAAGCTACCGTCTGCCGTTGGTTCCTCAATTGTTGTTGGTGTTGCTGCATCAGTCTGTATTGGTGTTGTAATTGTTGTAAGACACTCTGTAACATTATTATTTAGTTATTTTGCACTAATTTTAATTAATATATCCACTTTCTACCTGTTGTTGCGCATTTAAATTAACAACATTCTGTTGTAAATTTTGCAGTAATTGCAACTGTTGTTGGCTAAGGTAAAACGGTGGATTCTGCGGTGGCGGCGGCGGTGGTGGTGGTGGTGCTGTTGCTGCTGCTACTGTCGTTGTCGGTTTCTGCTCCCCACTTTCCGTTTTAAATCTTTTGTTTGGTCCGCCTGGAGATGGATACGGAGGTGGTGGACCCTGAGGCGTCTGATTGTACGTTTTCTGGAAACCTTGGGACCCGGTCCGCGACTGCTGAGAATTCTGCTGCTGTTGCCTAGAAGACATCTCGGCAGATATGGGCAGGTTCCAAGCTTCTTCTATTGAAAGCAGGGTGCGTCGTCTAGAATATTTGAATGGAGAGCGCTCAAATACACAACACCAATTCGACATGCTGACAAGAGTAATTTTAAAATTCGGATTCGGAAATTAATTTCGGATATTATAAATGTGTAAGTCGCGAATCCTTTAAAGCGCATTAAAATTACTCGATTAAACGATGAGAAAGAAGCAGAACAGAAATCGAACACCGAACTCAAACAGAAAAGAAAACGAAAACAAGAAAACACATTCTACATTCTAAAAGAAAATGCATCTTACAATTACGCAGGTGTAAACTACGAATTTTGGTTTCACTCATCCCGACAAACCCAAAATTCCAATCGAGCTTTCAGTAAAATCACTACCCACGCGTGATAGAGGTCAGCTGAATTACAGATTAGTCACGATACCCTAAATACGAGAGAGAAAGGAGAAAAGCATTCGAAACGTTACTGGTAAAGGTCAGTGTGGGAAGGAATCAGGCTCACTTACGTGTTCGTGATGCTCGGCATTGGCCCGTTCGACAGGTGCGTCTGGAGGAAGTTAATTCTTTGCGTTAGATTCGGGTTCATGCCAGTCGAAGGTAGCACAAGCCTAGTCGATTTGCTCGTTATGGCGGGTTCTTCGACCAGCGAACGACTTCCCAATCCACGGCTAGAATTCAGGTAACAAGCGTACGCGTCGCGGGCCTGACCGCAAGTCTCGTACAGTATACCCAAGTTGGCCCAAGCAGCTGAATGCGACTTATCCAATTGCACTGCGCATATATACGCTTGCAGAGCATCCATAGGCTGACTTTGCTGTTGATATAGCACTCTATAAAAAAATAAAAATTACTACATCTGAGGTATGATTTACCCAAATTTATGTAATATTGGTTGCCTAGATTGAAGTGCATGTATACCTGGTTCGTTTTTTATTGTACACATACTCTCTATGTGTAACATTAAAAAAATAATTGTCAATGCATTGGCAGAAGGCAACCAGTCATACACTCATGTGTTGACGTATGAGAACCACGCGTGTCTTAGTTTAACGGATTTACCAACTATTCTTACATACATACATGCAATTCGTGTATTAGAAAACTATTGACTTTGAGCGCCAAAGATATTACAATCTGATTTGAAGGTTATGGTTATTGTGTACTGAGTATAGCACCTATTCTAACCGCTTCTTTTTCGCGCGCTATTAAACGGGCACTGCTAGAAATATTATTTTTTCATTTTTGTTGTATTTATGCATCGTTTAAATAAATTATTATTAATTTTCAATACAATGTGTGTAAAATACGTGAATAAAAATTGTGAAATATTTGACATAAAATAAAATTTTCTTTATTCCACGGTAACGATTTAAGTATTACATCTAATGTATGTATTTTTGTTTTTGATGTATAACTAGTTGCCTACCATGCTGCTAATGGATTGACAATTATCTTTTTATGGTTACACATAGGGGAGGTGCATATGTGTAATAATAAAAAAAGAACCCGGTATATATTACAGTCCTATAACCATTTACGAGGCAATAAAACTAGAATCCTTTAAAAATCGATGTAATAGGGAAAAGCCCAGTCAAGAGTCCATGTATTATAATCTTAGCCTCTTAGCAAGAGTTTCTATGGCATCCATAGCACAGGCCTACAAAAAAATATTTTTTTTGGTGCATCTCTGTTTGTTTGTATTGTCGATAAAGTAGGTAATGTACAGTATATTGACATACGTCATTTTTTAACTCATCAGCTCTAGTTTACCTACTACCCTCATTTTGAATTGTTGTCGGTCTTGTTTGTAAATAGTCATTATTACAATAAAGTGTGTGTTACTATTTCATTATGGCTAGTACGTCCAGATGTGTTAACGTAACGTAAATCGATAACAAACACTGTGCGTCGTTTGTATTTTGCTTACTTCGGTATTGCAATTCGACACCAAGATAAAGTGTGGGTGCCTTATTATGCGTTAAACATGTGCGACAATGGGAGAAAGGGACACGTAAGTCTTTGAAGTTTGGAGTGCCTATGATATGGCGAGAACAAAAAAATCATTATGACGACTGTTACATTTGTATGATTAATATAGTGGGGACATCAACAAAACCAATCGCCATAAATGGAAATACCCCAACATTTCTTCAGTACAAAGACCTGTTCCTCATTCAGAAAATTTCCAATACCAACTTTTCACCAGGTAGTGCAGCAATCTCAGGAAGATGAAGCTGAAATACCTATTTCTTCCCAAGTAGATGATGACTTTGAATACTGCGGAAAAACATCAGATCCTAAGCCATTTTCGCAGAATGAGCTTAATGACCTCATCAGAGGTGAACCCTTAGTTTCAAGCGAAAAAATCATTCTTCCGCCATTGCATATAAAAATTAAATAAAAATAAAAAGCAATTTGTAAAGGCTCTCGATAGAAATGGTCAATGTTTCCACTTTATTTTTCACAAATTTCCTGGTTGAAGTACTGAAAAACTAAAAGCAGGTATCTTTGACGGACCTCAAATACGTCAATTGATGAAAGACACTACTAATTTCGAGACTTGTATGAATGATGTGGAGAGGTTTGCCTGGCAATCTTTTGTAGCAGTTGCACAAAATTTCCTCGGAAATCATAAGGCTGACAACTCTGTAGAACTACTAGAGGAAATGCTGGTGCGATTCAAAGATCAAGGCTGTAATATGAGTATAAAATTACACTATCTCAATAGTCAGCTACATCATTTCCAATTTAGGAGATCTAAGCGAAGAACAAGGGGAACGTTTCCACCACGATAAAAACAATGGAGAATAGATACCAAGGAAGGTAGGACACTCATATGTTGGCTGACTATTGCTGGAGAATCATGCGAGATTGCTCAAGTCAGTTTAATTCTAGAAAATCACTCAAAAGACAATTTCTTGATGTTTAATGTCAATAAAATATATTTTTTTTCGTGAATTGTGATTTTTTTTTATCGAGAACTAGAGTTGACAGAAGAAAACGGGTAACATTTTTGATATCGCCATGTAAGATATACTTAAAATCAGGTCTAAAATCTCCAGCACCAAAATGGTTATAGGCCAGTGCAATGCTAAAGATATGCAAGAAGCAGGCCTCTTCTGCAAAAAATTTGTTGTCAAATACAGGGCGTTTATGATTAGATTAGATTAGATTATTAGTAGGTTGGTGCATGATGACCTGTTACCCCGATAGATCTTCTGAAATTCTTTAGATCGTTCAAAATCAGCTCTTGTGTGACTTTTAGTAAGACCACGGAATAATTCTGGTCCAATGAATTGGAGCTCCACACCTCTCGTTGCAGTGATCTACTACCCAAATCAGTATAATTATGTTACTTTGGGTCCGCTTTACTCCTACGTTTAGCTACGTTGGATTACCATTTCAAAATGTTTGTCGAGTCTTTAGTATTGCCAAATTTCCTTCTTCGTCTAGTACTAAGAGATGGCTATTTAATAGCGTTTGCCAGTAGATGAACTCATAGTGCGCTAACATTAATCACTGATTTTATGGCACATCATCGATCATCTTCAACTAACATCGAACTTCTACGCCAGAGTTAAGTTCATCCAAAGGATCATTTTGGGGATCAAGCTTAGGTTTTATCAAAACGACTATGGAAAATTTACAATGCTCTTGTAGGTCGTTTCGACGTCCTTTGGGGATAAGATTCCAGATAAGTTTCTGGCTTAACCAAATATCCACATATTCATCTGTATTCTAAAATCGAAGCAGCTTTTCTCTCAATATAGACACCGGAAAGGACCGCTTGCACCTTTTTGCGAGATACAGAACAACTTTTGAGTGTGGACTGATTCAAATGCTCTTCCAAGCGCAATAAAAGAATTAAGTTCAAAGAATTCTGAACCATTCCGTCATCATCAGGGTACTACCCATCTCCATCGAATGATTTATAGGGCTTAAAAGATGTTATGGCCTTTTTAACCTGATTAGGAGTAAAAATTTCCACAGGCATTATTGTATTTTATTTTGTACCCATGCCGTGTTATCTACTCTGTTTTGGGCTGCTTTAAACTAAACTTTATTTCTTCCAATGCTGAAGTAACTTTTACAAACACAGAATTATTGATCCTTGTTTTATTGACATAAACATAGATATAGATCTGCATTTCTGCTTTCAATTAAAAAAAAACCTTACCCAATGGAGCACCACGTATCAGCGTTTCCTTCCGATTTCTCAACAGAATTTCGATACGAAATAAATGCGTCGTGTACTTTTCCTATACTAGCATAACAACGACCTAATAAATATAATGTCTGACCCGAAAAAGGATCAGCTTGTATTGCTTGTTGAAGGCATTGGATCGCTATAGATATCCGAGTGTTTTTCTCGCCTAAGGCATCTGAACAATGGTACAGCCAACCTGGAAAAAGCAAAATGCAAAGCCGGTTTATAAATATAGAATTATCCGTGTATTAGCGGACTTACCTAACTGTCGATAGATGTCAGCGCGGAGGGTGTTGGCTATAGCCTTATCTCTTAACAGAATTTCATATCGCTCCTTTGCAATTTTTATTTTTCCCTGGAGCTCGAAAACATGAGCAACGTGGAACTTTACTGAAAAAAACGAGAGAATAAATGTAAATATATCTCTTCAATGCGAAGTTCATGTTAGGGTAAAATAAGTCGGGCAATGCCAAGGTATACAATTGTCCTCTACGATTCAGAAATATTTTGGCTTCCGTCACGGAAGCATCCCGGTTTCAATGGTGCAACAATTGTTCACGCTCTTTCATTTAATTCTCGAGTAATTATCTACAAATTATCCGCAAACAAGACAATGAGAAACGATTCTTTAGAAAGTCATTGTCGAGCTATTATTCTATACTCTAGCCGCAACACTATACTGTATATGCATACATATTTATATATACATTTGTATGAGTCAACGCTCGTTAAACGTTAATAATGAATTAGATAATTGAAGCTCTACAAAATGCATATAGAAATGTAGGTCGGCTAAAAGTAACAGATGACGAAACTATGCAACAACTTCTATATACACGCAAGTAAGCAATTATCGGTATTACGAAGGATAGATAAAAATTATACTATTAAACACGTGATTTCATTTTAGCGTTCACATCGATTCAGCTCCGTATATCTCGATACGTTTATTATCTTCGTTCATTTTTATTTGCGTGCATCGAGGTCAATGCTCGGCGCTGGATACGAATTGTTTTTTGTTTGTTTCCTGTCCGTTTCGTAAGTGTATGCGTTTGAAAGTCTGCGACTCCGTTTATAGAATACCGTAAAGTAGATATCGCTGATGTCTACTCAAATCTACAAGGAACCCCCCGAAAACAGACGCAAATGTGGCACGTGCATTCTACCATTAGTAATATATTTGAATAAGAATATTCGTGAAAAATTATATTAAAAAAAACGATACAGAACTGTCAACACGAGATAACTTATTAATCGCGATTGAGTTATTTAAACATCTCGCTGTGTTTGCGACCTTGATATGTATGACGTAATGGAACAGATGCAATCCCAACTGAGCTGTAAGGTCATTTACATCCACACATTTTTTTGTTTATTTACAAATTGAAAAAAAACAAGGCTCCTTACCTTGGTGTTCGTTGACTTTTTTGTCAGGCAAAAAATTACTACAGCTTGCATTGTAAACCTCTGTTAGTCATTCATTCATCGCCTTCTTGTTTTTTTTTTAAGATTAAAGATTAATATCTAATTTTTACTCGTAAACATGTAGTAAATCATTTCGATGCTTAAAACTCTCTCTCGTTGATGTACATATCGTTGTAGGAGAATATTAGATTTGTATGTATGCAGGAATCAAACTGTAAATGTAATTCAAACTCAAAATCAGTTTGCTGTAGTCACTGAAAGATTAACTTCAACACAAACTCTGAAAGGACAATAATCCTATCGAACATGATTGGAATGCATTAGGAAGGATCTCGCTTATTATAACAAATAGAGCACAGGTTGGCAAAGTTGTTTTGGTTTGATTAATAATATTGCAGGTTCAATTCCTAGCCAGTTATATCAGAAATTAGAGCTGAGACCCCAGTCCATGTACTGTGCCACTGCGAAGGCCTGGCAAGGACAAGGTTTCTAATTTTGGGTACAGAGTATCCCACAGCACAGAGCTACATACAGGAGCCGCTCTCAAGGACGTTAAGCCTCATAAAGAGGGCAAAGTTAGAGGGCACCTTCTAGGATTACTGGGGATCACAATAGACCGGGAAGGTCGCCGTGAAAGAGGCCCGTAAGGCCACCCTTAATCTAATCTAATCTAACCTGTACGATTCTGTTCTATGCTTTCATAATATTTAAGACTATCAACTCGCCCGCCGCGGGTGAGGTTCAGTTAGTGATACGGTTTTTGTCAACAAGGAACCTGTCTGCTGCAGAAATTCATCAACAGATTTACGAAACGTACGGTGAATTGTCCTTCTGTATGACAATGCAAGACCTCACATTCCAGGTCAGACCCGCGATTTACTGGACAGTTTTAGTTGGGAAGGTTTAGATCACCCACCCTACAGTCCTGATCTTGCGCCGAGCGATTACCATCTGTTCCTCCACCTCAAACGTCACCTCAGTGGCAACCATTAGAATGATGACGACGACGTGAAAACGGCAGTGCAAGAGTTCACTGCTTTTTACTGATATTTTTAGGGGTGCCTAATACTTTTGGCCAAGGCAGTATGTATAGAGATGTGCTCCATTGGTTATAGCCAAATGAGCAGATGACGTATGTACAGTGGCGGCCAAAAAAATAGGTATCCAGTATAATGCAGAATTTTGTTTATATTTTGTTGGAGGCATTAAATATTTATGTTGTATGCATTTGAATAGTTTGATATAATTTAAATAAAACAATTCATTGCATGAAAGCTAAACAATTTATTATGCTGTGTTAAAAAAGGACATTAAGGTAATTTTGGCTTAGACATAATAATAGGTGTGAATATTTTTTACAAACAAAATGAAATATTTATTGTATTACACAAAACTATGTATGAAATTTTTAATATATGGTAATACAACCTTTATTCTTGAGGACTGCACCGCATTGTCTAGGCATTGAGTATACTAAATGCACAGATTTTTCTTCTGGAATAGAATACTAGCATTTCTTGACAACTTCTCACAATTCTGTTTTATTTTTAATTTTTATCCCGGCAATGAGTACTTTACATACTTCCAGAGGTTTTCAATAGGATTTAAGTCGGGCGACTGTGCTGGCCAACTTAAAACGTTCACTTTGTTTCGCTCAGACCATTCTCTAACATGCTTGGAAGTATGTTTAGGATCATTGTCTTGCTGGAATTTCCAAATTATGGAGATATTATCATCCGCATACGGATACATGACGTAGCTCAAAATGTCTCGATAAATTTTCTTAGTCAAAATTTCTTCAATTAGATGTATCGGACCTACACCGTACCAAGAAAAACATGCCCCCATCACAATACTGCCTACTCCATGTTCCAATGTTTTCTTCGTGTACCTAGATTCAAATTCTTTATTCGGTGGTCGACGAACGTAACCTCTACCATCAGACCTAAACATATAAAACTTGGATTCGTCACTCCAAAGTAAATTTCTCTATTTCTCTGCACCATATTCTACATGTCTTTTCGAGAACTCGAACCGTTCTTTGATATTTTGTTTGCTTAAGCAAGGCACTTTCCTGGCAGATCTCTCATTTAAATTATCGTTCTGCAATCTTCGTCTTATTGTACGTGAACCCATGTTCGTGCTAATCTCGTTTAAAATATTTATTGAGGTTAGGAATGGGTCCCGTTTCGCTAATCTAACGATATAGCGATCTGTTTTTCGAGTAGGTTTTCTAGGCCTGTCCCAATTTTTAGTTTTTTTTTGCGGTTTTAATGCATTCGTAATAATATTCTCTGAAAGCATTATAAGTTTAGATTTTTTTCTGTAAGTCTTTCCTTCTCTCCACAATTGTCTTATTAAATTTCTTTTATTTTGGCTACAATGTGGTTTTCCGCCCATTTTATCTGTTAATATTATGTAATTTTTTATTTCTGTATAAATAAGATTAAAATTGTTATTACCTCGTTGATTTTCCGTTGCAAAATATAAGATGATTAATTATAGTACTTTTTCGTTGACAAAATAACAAACCTACTTTTTTGACCAGCTGCACTGCAACTGAATACGGGATATGGGCTTTTCGGTGACATAGGTCAAGGAATTTTCTTCTATTTATTATAACATAGTAACGTGCATTGAACATATTTATCGGTGATACCAATAAATGTTATCTGTATTACATAGTAATACGTAATATATAACTTAATGTACTAAAAATTAGTTCACTCCTATTTTTTTGTCCACCACTGTAGGTACCAGGCAAATTTACATTCCATTTGACACACTTTTCTTGGTGTTTCCCATTGTGGCGGGCATCAAGAAACTCATAAGATGGGCACATCATACTGAATTATTGGTGAAGCTGATTTGATCTGATTTGAAAGGACAGACCAGGGAGACTTTCGTGATGTAGGCTACTTTCTTTTGTAATAAGATAAACGCATGCAAAACATTTACTACCAATAAAATCACGTGGGTCATAAAGTCATTTAAGCCCTATAAAACACTAAATGGAGATAACATCTACTCCAACCTGCTACAACAAGGATTTGGAGGAAGTTCTGACAGTATTAGTAAAAGTCAGTAAAGCAAATTACTATCTGAACCACCTTTCTTAACTCTGGAGACAATTTACAGGTACCGCAAAGTCTAAGTCATATCATCTCATCAGCTGGAGCCCTTCCTTTGTCAAATCAATAGAAAAAGTAATCTGATTGCGTAACAAAGTGAACTCATGTACGAAATTCACTGGAAACAGCTTGCTCATTAAATGGAACAGTTACAAAGTGAAGGTTTTGAAGACTTCCTCAAAGTGTAAGCTCTAAAGCC
Source organism: Popillia japonica (assembly GCA_004785975.1). Lineage (NCBI taxonomy): Eukaryota > Metazoa > Arthropoda > Insecta > Coleoptera > Scarabaeidae > Popillia > Popillia japonica. The sequence continues at coordinate 41,383 of SMLS01056628.1, forward strand.
TGCATTGAAAATCGTTACTAAGCTATAGTAGTAACTGATTTTGATGCTTGCAATAGCGTTTGAACAGAAATCCACACAAAAAACAAAGAAAGCTATCCCTAGTGGTGCTTACATTGGATACTGTCTTAGATCAGAAACTTGTCTGGCACATTGATGTCCGAACGTCATCAAAACGGGCAAGAACTAAAAATTTACAGAACTTAAAACAATAAAAAAATGATTATTTTTTCAGCCATTCTGTATTAGACTCCGATAAAAGAAACGTTAGCACCAATTTAGCTCAAAATAGTAATAGTAGTAGCAACTCAACTTGTGCATAATGCATTATTATCTAATATAAACCATAACCTTGTGCAGAGATGCGCCTAGATGCAAACAGAAATAGCTATTTTTACTCGAACTATTGAATATTTTAAATTGTGCCAAGGCTAAGAGCGTTACAACGTAACAAACGCACACACTAACGTATAATTCCAGGTATAGGTCAGTTTTGCGATTGGAATTCGCGTAATATTGCATTTTCTTCGTGACCTTCGTATAATGCGAATCAATCTGGGGAATTTTAAAACACAAAGAACGAGATTTACGTTTCGGTGAAGTAATTAGGTATTGTAGCACGCCGAGAAATAAAATTATGCAATGTAAACCGCTTAGACACAGTTCGTAAAGAATATACGAAAAATTACTTGTGCTTTGGAGATCAACATTCTGTCAAATTTTTGTGATAGGGAGAATCATATTATGTACTCATATAGGTTTCTTAGTATTTGTTCATGAATAGGTACATACAAAGTGGGTGTATCAATTAACACAACAAACACTGTATATGTTGAAGATGACATGACATAAGTCATTGATAGGCAGCCAAGAACTGAGCGATAAACTTGTAACTGTTGTTGTTTAGTATGCGTGTCTCTTTACAATCTCATTACTGTTTCGAATGTAAACATATCTAGAACTGTGTTAGGTCGCTGTTGAAACAGTTAGAGATAAAATTTGCTTCCTTACAGTTGCAGATAAGAACATTATCGTATCAAACTGCCTTGACAAAAAAATATAATCGACCACACTAATCCTAGTGCGCTAATTTATACAACAATGATTACTTGTTATGTTTTGGATCCTTTGTATTGGTGTTGATATCTAAATAAACCATGTTACCCATACTTAAATATCTTACTTCATATGTTCCAGCCAACACTTTAATTCGAATAGCATCTGTTGTGGTGCATACACATTCCATAAAATTTTCTCTTTCTCCTTAGTTAAAACAAACACAAAAATTGTAGTTTTATCGTTAAAACATCCTATAGGTGTTTATTATCAAAATGTAGCAAGGTGTACGTTCGATGTATGTACGTTCAATACATTCCTGCTGCCAATAAATCGACAATAACGCAACCTGCACATTATATGCGAAGCAGGTTGATCTTCAAATACATCTGTCTTAGTCCACCTGCTCCAGTCGATTAGGTAATTCGACTTAAGCCCCTGTATAAGCATGGTATGGCTCATAAAGGCATCGATATCGACAAGTGTTTGATACTATATTGATTATGTACAAAGAAATTTAATTAATAATGTAAAATAAGTTTTCTTTTTTTGTTCTATTGAAGGAATATGCAGTTTTGGAGGAAAAATTACAATATCCTCACCCTTTCGAAAGTGTGCTGCCACGATCTTGCGCAACACAGCGTACCGAAAAATGTTAAGCCTCGTCATCTCAGACGTATTAGCGCTAGACCAGGTTAGGGCGCCATATGTGAGGTTTGGTCGCAGAAACAACGGTCTTATCCTTTCCAACGAATCAGGGGAATTAGACCCAAACGCACGCGAACAACCTGGACGCGACCATCTGCAACACGACCCGTTCAATTCGGTAACACTAGACCAAGATCACCCCTACTGTGACTACTTCTCTCATTCATTAGTGTTCTATTCGAATTGCAGGGGACTCGAGAGCTGGGGAAATCCAGAAGAAGACTTCGTGCAATTTCAAAAATAAAACTCGAAAATTTACAGAACAATATCATTGGAGGACGTGAGACTGAAGGAAGAAGACCTTTCTTGCTCTTATTAGACAGATGGCAGAACATTAATTGAGGTATTGCATCTGAGGAATCTCTGTTTCTGGACGCCGTTAGGGAAATGCATGACTCTTGAAGAATACCAACAGATGCGTGCCTGATAATAATAATAATGAGTTTATTAAGCAGCAACATAATTTTACATTGTATAGAGTATAATCTAAACAATAAATCAATATACCTGCCTAAATGGATCGGAATCATCTGAACGATGCTCTTCCTTCAGATGCATCAGTAATGAAGGAAAATTAACAAAAGATAGATGATGGGTAGATTATTGCCCAAATTGCTTCTTTGGCGATAAATTGATCATGCCACACCGAATTAAAACTTTGGATGATATCGAGGAAAAATGGCACCCGTGGCGTGAATCCACTTCAGTACTTTGTACACGTGAAACCTGAACATCCTATTTCCAACATTTAGTTTCAGGGAGAATCCCAGAACAAAGAAGGAATATTGAAGGTTTCTGCTGTTGGTAAAGTTTTATCTTATTATATTGTGGAGGACCCCAAAAACACAAGATCCAGAAGAATCACCTTGGAATAGTTTGACGGCCAAATTCTCAGAAATTATTTTTCCGGGAAAAAAACTGAGCTCAAATCTTGGCGTAAAACTTGTGAAGAACTAGATATCATCTTTGTCAAATACTAAATCGCTTTGCAGACTGCTGGAAGTGACTTATTGCGATCTTATCAAAAAACTAAAACCAAATTTTGATAAAAATATAAAATTGAAAATTTATAAAATGAAACGTTGTGTCAGTCGGCTTTTCCAAAAGCATGAAAAAAGAACCATAAGAGAAGAGAAGGTATTTTGCCGGTGAACTTTTAGGATGGAACGGAAAATTCCGTGGAATCCATAGTGATGTCCCAGCAAAAGTGAGCAATCTACTTCTTAATGATCAACATTTTTGATGAAAAAAAAATTGCAATAGTTTGGCTAAAAATCAACCGAGATAAGGCAACTACACTGGGATTCCGATACATTCTTATGTGGTCGGTAATCGCGAGCACTAGAATAAAAGAAAAGTTGTACGAAGCCTTTTCAAGGAAGCTGCATGTACATCGGAGATAACGAGAACAAACCAAAGATTAAACACAACAAAGGGATTGGAAATCTATTTCTACAAAACAGCTAAGGCTGTCAAAGCCATAACCCTCAAGAAGATCCTCAATTCCTTTACAAGTTTGGACATCAAGTGGCATCAATTAGTCGCATTAAAGAGAGGCAGCCAAATCCTTGATCCGCCTACTATTAATTTGTTCTTTGAAAATTGTGAGGCAGTTTAATGGAGTTAAGACCTGGAGTTTGTGGCGGTCATATCATTAATTGCAGAGTATTTCTTTGTTGCAGATGATTCAAACATTTTCTGCATATTGCTGCAGTGCGGTTCGGAGCACTATTATGACGCGTAAGCACGATTAAGCGTTTGCCTGAAGTGAAAGGACTGAGATAGATTTCTTTTCTAGTAGGTCCTTAAATTTGTCGCAGATCTTCTGTCCCGGCATAATAAAAGCAACCCCAAACAATTATAGAATGTCGTCCTTTTCTTTAATAATTGGAAGAACACAATTTTCAACACAATTGGATTCGTCCGTCCATAGTACTTTTTTGAAGTAATCCACTGGCCAGTTGCAATGTTTTTGCGACTATTGCAGTCGCTTCTGTTTGTTTCCATAACGCGTTCTTTTCCACAAAACATCCATGAAAATTCGTTGCTTTTAGTTGTGTGTTTCTCGCGATCTTTACTCATTTTGCAGTAACCTTCAATTGCGTTTACACTTTTATCCGTTCGTCATCTGCCGGTGGTGTTAGTTGTGAGCGCCCAGGTGGTGTCGGTGGTGTTAGTCGTGAGCGCCCAGGTGGTGCCGGTGGTGTTAGTCGTGAGCGCCCAGGTGGTGCCGGTGGTGTTAGTCGTGAGCGCCCAGGTGGTGCATATCATTCTTATTTATTTATGTGCGCGTTTTGTCACTATTTTTATCAGGGCCGGCAACCATAGTGTTGCTCGCAGACTTGAGCACCACACTCAACACAGAATAGTGATGCTAAGCACCACACACTTACTAACAAAATAAAAGATAGAGTTCCTGGGCGTCTTGCGAATGCGAGCAACCAATGTTCCTGAGTTAGATGCTTGGATGAAACAATGCAGTTATAAATGGCTCCACCATAATACAATCGAAGAAATCTTAAAACTCCAAGCAGATGCCGTTATGTTAAGGCTGCAAATTACTTCAGTTTAGTCTTTGATGAAACAGCAGATATCACTCGGTTGAAGGAAGTTTCTCTGTCTCATTAGGATTTGTACAGGACGATTTTCAAGCAAGTGAAGAATTTTTCGGGTTTTGCTAAACTACCACATCTGAAAATCTTTATAGCATTACCAAGGACTCTTTCCTTCGATACGATCTGGATATTAAAAATCTTCGCGGACAGTGCTTTGACGGGACAGCAAATATACGAAATAACTTTTGTAAGGCATTTCATTGGTATCATAAAAGATCTCATCAATTTCGTGCGAGACTTGTCCAAACGCTTGGCCTTTTTAAAGAATTACATAACGAAAATTCTAACGAACTTTTTGGAAGAAATTGGCAACAGTAAACAATCAAATGCTTGCGCGACAGCCATAACACTGGGATTCTTAAATAAAATGGAAACCTGCATTTTAACTTAATTTGAAGTAGCTTACTGCAATATTTGAGCAAGTTGAAATCAGAATAGAATTAAGCGTGAATGAGTGCCATACTAAAGACGATAGTTTCACCAGAAACTACAAAGTAGTCATCCCCACCAGGGAGACTGCTACAACCGACATCCGCAAACGCAAGCAAAAGCTTCAACGCTGGTTTGTAGATGCCTCCAAAATTCCAAACGGCACGGACATTGGAATCTGGAAGGAAGGGGAGCTACATGGTGAATCCATTAACCTAGGGTGCTCTCCCTACGTTTTCCAGGCCGAAATTATAGCCATTCACACGTGCGCGGAAGGAATCTTAATGTCTTCGCACGGGAATGAAGCGGTGGAAATCTTATCGGACATCCAAGGTGCCCTCAAGGCCCTGAAAGCTGTCAAGTTTGATTCCGTGGTGGTTTTAAACTGCCATAGGAAGCTGAAACAATCGGTGGAGCTTCACAGCGTTACGCTGAGATGGGTGCCGGGTCACTCCAAGATCAGGGGAAAAAATGCTGACGGGCTAGCCAGAACAGCCAGTGAACGACTACACATAGGTCCGGAACCGAAGTGTGGGAGTTCTTATGGTTGCGTCAAGACTTTCGTCAGAACACAGCTCGCTGCCAGACACCGCTCCCACTGGAGGGGACTCACTGGAATGAGACACTGTAAGATCCTGGGGGTTCATCCGTACCAGGATAGGCTCCGTAAAGCCGTCTCTACGAGCAGGTCCAAGTTAAGGATGCTAACAGGCATCCTAACTGGGCACTGCACACTGAACAAACATCTGTTTCGCATGGGCTTAGCTAACTCTCCTCAGTGTAGAAGCTGCGGAGACGCGGGGGAAACTCCCGTGCATCTCCTTTCCGACTGCCCTGCATGGGACATGGAAAGGCGCAGCTGCTTTGGGGTCGACAGATTGGACGAACCCAGACTAGAGAAATTAACTCTTGACCAGTTCGCACACTTTCTCTCACAGGTGCAACTGGGTTGGAGGGCGTAAACGATATGGGGGCACAATAGGCCTTTTTGGCCGAGCGGTCGCTCGGGGTCACCCGTCCATGGGGGAAAAAGTCGATATAATAATAGAAATATTCAAAACTATGTGTCAGAAAGGCTTTAATGAATTATGTCATCAAGTTCAGACAGAAGCAAGCAAATTAGAATTACATAGAACTCCCCAAAATTCCTCGACTACGTAAACCTCATCGCAAATTTGATAGTGACGGCTCTCCACGTATGTTTTCTCCTACTCAAAAATATGGTGAAAAATTGTTTTATGAATGAATAGACGTAACATTATCCTCTCTGTATGACCGCCTTGAATCAAGTACAATTAAATATAGTCCAAAATTTCGTAATTAAAAAAGACACAAAAGATTCGACAGACAATTCGATGTGGTTTGCTTAAAACTCCACAGAGATATGTTATTGGATACAATGATAACGAAGAATGGCAAAGACCCTATATGCTTAATGGACGTGATCAAATTTTTCAAGGCAAATCTAATATAATCGAGAATGTTGACCTCGATCGAACTAACGCAAGACATCGCAAAAACAGCTGTCGATGTTATAAAAACTACGACATATCAGTGATGTGTCAGCTACACTTACTCTGCGCTATATACATTCGTAAAACACAAACGAGGGAAATATTTTATAAATGTGGAGCTGACACGCAAAAGCCGATAAATCCAGATATGTGTTGCATATCAGGTGGGGTGCTCTATAGATTGCTGAAGTAATTTTCAGGCCGTATTATTGGTATGAGAGAGGCCGGACTTTCGCTAAGAGAAATTACTCGTCGTGTAAACCGAAATGTTTCATCGGTATTGAGATGTTGATCCAAATGGTCCGAGGAAGGGGTTCAACATCGTCGCCGTGGATCTGGATGTCCTCGTCGCTTAAGACTTTTGGCCACAAGAGATAGATTTTCAACAACTCGATCAATTGCAAATGATTGGATGAGAGGTACAGGACTCAGAATGTCAATGTCAACTGTTTATCGCCGGATAAGATCTTATGGGTTGCGTTCATATCGTCCATTTTTATGTCTTCCTCTAACACCACTTCACCGTCTACGCAGACTAGAGTGGAGCAACGAAAGGGTTAATTGGGCGCAAGAATGGCATCAAATTGTGTTTAGTGACGAGTCCCGATTTTGCTTGTGGACCCACAATGGTCGTAGGAGAGTCAGACGGATGCGTGGAGAACGTAAAAATCCAACATTTTTTGTGGAACGCAACACAGCCCTCACTCAAGGAGTTATGATATGGGGTGCAATATGTTATAGTAGCAGATCACCCTTGGTCTTTATTGACGGCAACCTTCACGCAGCTGGTTACATTGCTAATGTGCTACAACCAGTTGGCCTTCCATATCTTCAGGGGCTGCAAAATTCCATTTTCCAGCAGGATAATGCACGCCCTCATACGGCAAGGGCTACAACACGGTTTTTGGAAGAATCTAACATTGCCGTCCTCTCATGGCCTGCTCGGTCGCCTAATTTGTCACCCATTGAACATGTATGGGATATGATTGGTAGGCGACTGGGTAATTTATCGCACCCTCCAGATAATTTACACGATCTTCAGCAACGGATTCAAGAAGCTTGGGACGATATTCCACAAGCATCTATAGATCACTTGATTAATAGCATGCCAAGCCGTCTGGATGAGTGCATTACAAATCGTGGCGAAGCAACTCATTATTGAAAAAACTTTTAAAGCTTTTGTTCTTTTGTTTTCAAATCTTAATCATCACTTTGTTTCATGAAAATAGACGTTCCCTGAAAATTTCAATAAAATCGTTCGACAACTTCTAGGTGTTGCAATTTTTCTGGAAGTCAGTATATATGTATAACATATTTTAATTCACCCAACTAGTAACTACAACAAGAGATGTCTTCTCGTTGATAGCTCTTGCGATAATGATATCATTCAGTTCCAAATCCAGTTGCGTTTTCTCATTATCTGGGTCTATGCTATTCTCGCTAAATTCATTCTTTTGGCAACTGCATACTGTTTCCAACTTTAAAGCGATATGTTGCTTTTATACACCTAATCACAGTTTTGATGGGAGGAGGACGATGGAGAAGGTGCTTAGTCTCTCTTCTCAATTTAAATTACCTTACTAATTTTTAATGTCGTGGTATGAAGATGCATAAATTTAATACCTCTCATATCCGCACAAATTTATTGTACTGACAGCCCTTTTTTCAAAGCTATTTTATAAGAACTTGTGCCAAATGTATCAATTTTTGTTAGATTATGAACACGGCAGGAGAAATAAACTAATATTTAGTATTGTGTATAGAGGCAGATAATGTTAACTCTTGATATGTCAGTCAACGCCAACTATTCTAGGAACAACAAATACTGTACATATAGCGCAATATTGTACCTACATTTAAAAATAGAACTGCTGTGTAACCTAAAAATAAACGAAAGGCAAAAAATTATCATCCATTCACCTACCATTTTTTTTGTGTAAAAATGATTCTAGAAAGTTCAAGATCTTTAGCAATATAATATGCAGAATTTCAAAATTTGAGGATTTTGGCAAGTGATTATGTACATATGTCATACTGCATGCATTCGCTTGTATACAACATGTTTATGATTGGTTGATTTAATTGAAATTTTGCAAGTCAAACATAAGGTCTTAAAAAGTTATG